>CM067511.1:8238785-8413785 GCA_034509495.1 Acestrorhynchus altus | reverse complement strand
ATGTTTGTGCTTCTGTATGTTAATAAGGTAGGCAGTCCTATCCTCACTCTAAAGCAGGATTGGTCAGCACCCAAAAAGAGATCAGCCTTAATTATATTCTGAGGTAAAATTTATGATGGATGTCCAACATTTTTGTCCTCTGTCTCTGAGAGGATGTGGTGGGTAAAATCGGCGTTGTAAGTTGGCGTGTAAAATCTTGACGACTGTCTGAAACACTTATGTCCACTGGACCATCGATAACATTGTGCGAGTAATCTAGAAACAAGCTGCAGGTTGTTCACACTCATTCATTTCAATCAGCTCGGTGGTACTTAAGGCAGTTCTTTTAAGAGCCATTGCAACTGATTTAAGGTCATTAGTGAATGATTTTGAAAGCCATCGGTTTGGTTCAGAAAGGCTAGTGGATGGTTTAGATCTGGACGTGTTTGAGACGGTCTTCAAGATGTTGCCCTCCAACTTCACATTTTCTCAGAGACAGGAAGGAAATGTTGGCCGTCCATTTTAACTCTGATGATAATCGATGGTCACCTCCTTTTGGGTCACATTGCTGGTTCACCAGCTGATCAGTCCGGCTTTAGAGTGAGGATAGGACATATGGGAAAAAAAATAAATGTAGACATATATAAATAAATAAATGTACAAATACAGAAATAAATAAATGTACAAATATAGAAATAAATGTAGAAGTACATAAATGCAGACATATAGAAATAAATAAATGTAGAATTACAGAAATACGTGTTGTTTACAGAAACAACACAAATAATAATGACGCATGGAAATGTAGAAATAGATTCATGATATTAATGATGTCCTTTTTCATGACCAAACTATTTATTCATTTCGTTTATACTGTATTATTTCATTATTTATTCGTGCACTTTTTCATTCATTTATATATTTATATAAAAACAGAAAAAAATTCATCATGAATTTTTTAAACTCACCACTCAAACCACATGATCGTGACCAAGTTGCGTGAATGAGTTTCACCTCAGAGGAACCTGCCACCCGACATGCACTTAAAAGTGGAACTCCTTCCCTGCATATTTTAGAGCTTTGCCTGGTCCCAGCTAAAACATGCAGGGCAAGGGTGCCTCCATGACCAGAGTTGAGAAACACTGGTTTAAAGCAAAAGTCGATCATTTGTAATTTTATGTTTTATAGACATAAAAATTTGGGCTGAGTCAAACTGAAAAATCACACAATTCGCAATATATTTTTTTAATGATATATTGATTTATTTGACCAAAAATGAGGATTTCATTTTGAATAAATGTTTCTTATGTCAACAGGGACTCTTAAGGGAATATAATCCTTAAAATAATGAATGTTTGATTCAAAACTACTCATTTGGTGAAGTTTAGATGCAAATGTAATGGTGGTAAATACATGGATGGGAAAATGAATAATTAATAAAAAAATATTAAAAAGGTATGATATTATTGAAGAGATTGATTTAACAGCTTTAGGCTGTGGAAACTGCATCTCATCAAACATTGCCAAAGCAAATGACTGTGTGTTGTCTGTTCTCTCTCTCTTTTCTAATAATGTTATAGAAAATTCTGTTTTGATGGAGTTACATTATTTCTCCTCTGTGTCTGTGTGTCTGCTGTTCTTGGCCGGAGCTCTGTGCTGTTGCTGTAACTTTCCTTTTCCTAATTTAGTGTGGGACGGCATGTGTTTATGTTTTTGTCAGCCTGTTTGTGTGTGTGTGTGTGTGTGTGTGTGTGTGTGTGTGTGTGTGTGTGTGTGTGTGTGTGTGTGTGTGTGTGTTTGGCACTGTCATCATGCTGCTCGGCCAGTGTTTTGTGTAACAGTCACATTTTTATCTGGGAGAGTCTGTTTCAGGAGGACTGTGTTGTTGTCAGCTTGACATATGCCTGTGTATCATTTTTTAATCGCTATCACTGCAGATATAAACATCATCACCTCTCACTGTTGTCCTCTGAGATCAGCATGTGTAGCTGCAGATTTCAGCTGAGCTAATACTTCATCCTGACATAGGACAGAGTTCTTGTTCACACTGATTTTAGTTCAGTGTGGCTCCTGTGTGTGTTATCCACCGTGCAGTTCAGTTGCTGTTGAAACCCACAAAGCTGAAAAACTAGACTATAACTTTATAGTTTTCAATGTCATTGTTTAATTCTCTTTTTGATTTGTATACATTAGTGTATCTTTTGAATTTCATTCAAAAAGTGAAATATTTTGTCATATTTTACATTCATTAAACGTATTTTTGTTTTACATGGCTTTATAGCTCATGAAAATTAAAAAATCAGAATCTCAAATTGTTCGATTATTTACGTTCTAATTTTAATTGCTGAATAACATTACAACAACATGCAAAATACAAATCACAGTATTCGTTTTTTCAGATCCACTGGTTTATATAACAGTTTGTTTCTACTTGTTCTTATTCCCTTTTTTGCATTTATGAGTCTTCTTTTTGTATATACTCTTATATCTATATTTATATTTGCGGGGGGGGGGGGGCAGTACTACTCTTCAGGGACTAGACATGCTCTATATACTGTACATTTGCACATGTCTGTCAGCAGTGGCTGCAACTTAAAGTAGCTCAATGTGTTCATTAGAAGTGGTCTCCGCAAACATTTGGATATGTAGTGTATCTGCTGTATTGTAACGGTTTTTAACAGTATTAACAGTCTGCTTGTTGAATAACTTCAACCTGACATTTCTGGTAACAGGTGGCCATCTGGATGCTTCATGTCAATGTTGGTCCAAAATGGTCCATTTCTTCTGCTTGCATACTTGTTTAAAGTCTTTGTGTTGTTGCACTGCCAATGTATGTTTAATCTTCAGTGTACAGACAGATACCTGACACTGTCTTATAGAATTAGCTGGTGTAATATGTTGGGATGTCCTTCTTATGGTGGGATGCACATTTTGCTTTTCAACAAACCAAAACCAAATTTTAACTCATAGATCTAATCATAGTGGCCTCAAAATTGTATGATTCAATAACCAGTGATTAATCAAGCTCGGGAAAACAGCTCAAATTAAATTTTAGTTTAAATGCCAAAGAACATGTTTACTGTTCTGTCCACAGGCACATGCTTAACCTGCATGCAACGCCAATGACATCACTGACCCAGATATTTGGAAGGGAGGGGCTGTTGGCTCTCTTTTCTTTGCTTACACAGCATTTGAAATTTCAGAATAGGAGTCCTGAGACAGGCTAATACTGATACACAAATAAATAACAGAAATAAAAAAAGGATATGCTTCTTTTACTTCAATTGAAACTTATTTATTTATATCCTTGTGAATCTGATCATTAAAAATAACAAATACAATATTTAAATTCTCTTCATTTTTACTTCCTAAATGAAGACAAATTTGAGGATCCTGGTATCTCCAGAAAATAACAATATGTGGTATATGTGACTGCCTCCTATAAATACTTTTCATGTTTTTTGGCAAATAAAAGTTTGTCAAACTATGAAAACTTCCCACAAAATAGGCTTAGAATTCTAAGGGTTAAACCATAAAATTCTAGAGCTAGAGAAAATTATGCAATCACAGCTTTAAAAGGTTCTAGGACAGTTAGAAAAACATTATTACAACATTATTTCTTACATAACATTCCCAGATGGGAAAAACGAATAGGACTAACATTATGGAAACATCTGAAGTAATAAATAAAATACATTACTTGCATTACTTTTTGAAATATGCCTGACAAATATGAAAAGCCAAATGTGTTTGTCAGAAAAAGGAATTAACTTAGAAAAAGATAAGATTGAATCGCCTACTGAATCAGAACATTTACATAACATTCTGTTCACCAGAAATTTGTAGCTGTGATATTATTCCCCACATCCTTCAGGGGTGCTGAATTCCCTCCATTTGTTCATCATCTACCTTAGAGTAGAGGAGGCCAAACCCTGGAGGAGGCCAAACCCTTTAGAAATGGTTTTGTAACGTTTTCCAGCCGGGTGAGCTTCAAAAGCTCTTATTCAGAGATCCTCAGGAATCATCCATCACAGGGTCAAGACCTGGATCATGTTACTTGCCATCAGCTTTGGAATCTGAAAGAGCAAAATTGGCCATGCTTTCTCTGGATGGGTAGATGATGCTGCGCATCACACCAGGGTCGGCACATGCTGGTTGACTTCACATGTATTGGAGGAGGCATATGCTTGTCTTCACTCTGCTAGTGTCGGGAGCATCGTGTGTGATGGGGAGAGTCCTAACAGTAATTTGCACTTCCAAGTTGGGGAATTTGGAATCTACTAGAATCTACCAGACTTCCCTGGACAGTAGAGACCAATTACTTCAACAAAAGCAGAAAAAACCTCCTGTTAATACCTATGATTTTGAAAGAAACCATGAATGAGCAGGTGTACC
Source organism: Acestrorhynchus altus (assembly GCA_034509495.1). Taxonomy (NCBI): domain Eukaryota; kingdom Metazoa; phylum Chordata; class Actinopteri; order Characiformes; family Acestrorhynchidae; genus Acestrorhynchus; species Acestrorhynchus altus. The sequence continues at coordinate 8,409,411 of CM067511.1, read as the reverse complement.
TGATACTTTTGTCCACGTCCTGCTTTGTCTTTGTACTGATTTGGTTTCAGTCTCTCCCTTGTATTTAAAGTATGAGTGACATCTTTTTCTACGACTCTCAGGTCAGCCCAGCAATGGACAGCAGGAGTCCCCGGTGTTGATGGTAGATGAGCTGCTGATCCTCAGACCACACCAGCTCTCCTTCCCTGAGGCCGGCCTTCGCATCATGATCACTCCACACTTCTCACCCCGCACCCGTCTCAGCATGGCTGGCCGTGTCCTCATCAGTGAGGTGGGCAACAGCACAGGACACAATCAGTACAGAGAAGTGACCTCTCATAGAGTAGTGATTTGATCCTATTGCGACTGATCCGGTGTGTCAGGAAGTCTCAAACTTCACCACAGTTTGGTAAGCTGGGTTGAATCGAGTGTACAGACTGGTGCAGGTCTTTGAAGTGTGGGGCAGTGTTTCTCCAACTTGGTTCTGGAGGTACCACTGCCCTGCACATTTTACTTCACATGCTCCTAACACACCTGATTCAGCGAATCAGCTCATTAACAAGCCATTTCAGACTTGCAGGAGGTTTGTTAAAGCAGGAAATTCACAAAAGTGTGCAGGGCAGGAGTCCCTCCTGGACCGAGGTCATCCAGTTTCTCACTCAAGCTGTATGAGAATGAGGCTCTCAGTTGAATGTGCAGTTGTATCATGGGAGTTTCGTATTTTGTTTGTAGTGTCTTGCCTCTTTGTTTTTCAGAGACAGCGACTGATAAGGGAGTCAGGGCAGGGGGGCAGCCCAGTGAAGTCTTTTGGGTCTGGAGGGATTGAGAATGGAGGGAGTGTGGAGAGGCCCCTGGAAGATGGAGAAAGGATAGAGAGAGATGGAGGAGTGAAAGCAGCAGACAACCCTCAGCCTGAGGAAGAGGATGATGGAGATGAACCATTTAGACCTCTCCACTTGCCAGGTTAGTGCGAGACTAGTGCTGTTGATTATAGATGTGATGGGTCAGAGGTACATTTCATTAGTGGCCTATTACTTCTACTCTTTCTCAAGTCTTTCAAGTCACATAACTAATCTAGTGAAACCAAGCCAGTTCATTTACTAAGGCCTCTGAAAGTGTCCTGTGGTATCTGGCACCAATATGTAACAGCAAATCCTTTAAGTCCTTTAATTTGCAAGGTTGAGCCACCAAAGCGCAGACTTGTTTTGGAATGGTGATTGTTCTGGAATAACCAGCTTTGAGCACCCAGTAGCCTGTCATTGGTTGATGGTTTGTCCTTACTCGAACCACTGTCGGTATGCACTCATCACTATAACAAGGAGCCCCCAGCAAGCTTTGAGTGCAGTCGTCTGGTAAAGCCAACTTGGCAATAACATCTTCTCAAAGTTGCTTATATCTCCTTGTCTGCTGGTTTCTACCTGTTCTAATGGTGGTAATGGTTTCATAGTCTAGATGACGATAAAAACGACTGTTCAGTAACCGTCTAACGTACGTCACTCAGCTGGATGTACTGTTTTAGGAGAAAATATCAGTGCTCTTCCCTTCATTAATTATTGTTCATAACACTTTAGCCTACCAGCATATGTACTGGTGTGTCCACCAATCATTTATTTTTTTGACTGATCCAGTTTCTCAACATGCAATCAGTACTAACACCTGACAGTGGTTCACACTCTGTAATACACAGAATATATATATATATACAGAAGCTGTGTAAAGAACTGTAAACATATATAACATAAGTGAAAAGCAGCAGACTTACAAACGCAGGCTGGAGCCTGGCTGAAGGGACTAATGTGTGTGTTTTCCAGCTGGGTGTGCAGCCCGTGTTAAGTGGGTAGTGTCATGGCCGCTGGGCGTGTTGCTGTACTACACAGTGCCCAACTGTGTTCTGCCGCGCTGGCATCGCTGGTTCATGGTCACCTTCATCAGCTCAACGCTTTGGATTGCCATCTTCTCTTACATGATGGTTTGGATGGTAAGCTAAGCCAATGCTTCAGTACAGACAGAATGATTTAGCTGAACGTTTACAAATGACCTCATACTCATTTGTGTATTTATTATTATTATTATTATTATTATTATTATTAAAACATCTGGAACAGAGCTATAAAAGTTTATATATGTAAATAATTATATTATAATTCCTGTTATTATTATTACTGTTTTTATTATTATTATTATTAATTATCATTATGAAAAAAAAAGTTGGCATCTAGAATCTGAACTAAAGTAAAGTTCAGAGTTGACTTGGACTCCACTTGCACTTGAGTCACGTGCTACCTGACTTGCAATTTCACTTGGACTCACTGAAATTGATGATTCAAATCTGACTCACACTTAAATGACTCATGAAATGATTCATAAACTCCAGTTATTCTGTATGTTCAATTGTTCTACGTCCACATAGACGTCCATTGATCCTGCCTCAGAGAACTAAATACAGGTAACAACATCATATGATATCCTAAAGTGGACACTATCTTTAACCACGTCACAGAATTAGGAGGTTTATGTATAAAGACCTCAGATTGTTATCAGTTGGGGGTTTGTAATTAACTTTGTTTTGGTTCTTTTACAGGAGGAAAATCTGTTCATCACTTAGATGTACTGAACTCTCATTATTGTATTTATAAGAAGGATAAAAGGAAAATAAGTAAACTTAACTAAATTAAATCAAACAATTTGGTGTCCTTATGTGACTCATTTTGCCTGTGACTTACACAACTATCTACAGTAAGAAAAGCTGAATACGCTGATTGCATTATGGGTATTGTAGCGAACTCACTGCAGTGCGGAAATCAAGTGTTTTATTTGTTTTATTTTATAAGTGAACAATCTGCAGTAAATGCCGGAACCTTTCTGAGAAGTGAAAAGGCAAGTTGTCAAAAAGCAGATATTACTCCAGGCAGCCCAGAAGGGTAAATATGGTCTGGAGGCAGAGATCAGTAAAGGTTGTTGTTCTACTGAGGTTCAATCCAGCTTCCAATAATGAGTTTTTCATTCTAGAAGAACCTTAAATGTGAAAGACTCTGACTCATTTTGGGTTTAAGAACATATGTGACATATGAACATGTCTCAACTGAATTAAATGACTTTTGCGTTATTAATGCTTAAAGCCAAGTGTATCATATTTCAGTTTTCTAGACCTCAAAAACATCTGAATGATAATTAAATGATCTTAAATAGTTTACATATGTAAATAAATACTAATAATGAACTGCTGTAAATTCCTGATGTATCAAATATGGTATAAAATCGAGGCAATATATGCAAAGTGTTAGTTTTTTTTTAAATATATATTATTTTTTACAATTTTGTCCTAATTCTCCCCACAATTTTGAAATAACAATTACCCAAACTCCGTTAGAATTCTCCCCCATCACATACACTGCTCCTGACACTAGGAGGGTGAAGACAAGCTCATGCTTCCTCTGATACATGTGAAGCCAGTCATTGTCTCTGCTGCTATTGCATCACTGCTGGGCAACCCACACACTCTGTCCCCAACTTCGATACAACAGCTGACAGATCCCTGTGCCGGGCCAGCATTGCACTGAGTGTGATGTGGGGAGAAAGCTCCATCAATCCACCAAGAAAGAGCATGGCCAATTATGCTCTCTCGGACTCCGGATGCCAGTGGCAAAAAGCATGAGTCGGGATTTGACCCTGCGTTTCTAAGTTTAAAGTGCACATTAGACTACAGAGCTTTTAAAGAATTCAAATGTTCTGCCAATTATTTGACTGTTCAAGCTGTTAAACGCTGGACTTAGCTAAACTACAGACAGTCTCAACAACAATGATACTGTTATGCAAAGAATAAGTGTTATTTATTTATCCTCTTAGGTCACCATCATCAGCTACACTCTGGACATCCCTGACTATATCATGGGTATCACTTTCTTGGCAGCAGGCACCAGCGTACCAGACTGCATGGCGAGCCTCATCGTAGCCCGCCAAGGTGCAGCTCTCAGTTCTAGGTCTCATGTTAGTGGACAGGATGTCATACCATTTGTATAGTTTGTACTACAGTAGGTATATATTAGCTGTGTGTAAAGAGAAACTTATTGTGTCATATTTAAATCATTTCAAGGTTTCATAGCTCATTGAAGCAGGTCAGATGCATGAAAAAAAAACAAATTCCACAATATTTTTTCCTCCCTAAACAAAGCCAAACGTCGAGGGAAACTGAAAGTCAGAGTGATTGAGTGAGTGTTTTCCATCTGTATTTCAGGTATGGGAGACATGGCGGTATCTAATTCCATAGGCAGTAATATCTTTGACATCTTGCTGGGCCTGGGCTTTCCATGGGCACTCAGAACGCTGGTCGTATCCCACGGATCAGCAGTGAGAACTTTATCTCTTCTTTCAGCAGATATACTAAACAGACTTCAAAAAGAATTTTGTCCTCCTTTGCTGCGGTAACAGACCATTGCTGTGAAAATATGATAGAATAGAATAGAATAGAACTTTATTGATCCCTTGGGAGGGTTCCCATTTAGGAAGAAGAGCATGCAAAAGGATCCTTAATTGTGATCGCTAGAATGCCATCAGTAATGGGAATTCAGTTTCACTGACCCACCACCCAACACTAGGGAAGCTTTATACCCCTCTAGCTAAAGCTTGACACCAGGCATGGTGGTGCCATTCTACTTGCTTATTCCTTTGTAGAAGCTGTGTGTGCATTTGAACACATCAGCAATTGTTGCACCTTAATGAAGTTTAATTAAACAAAAAGAAGTGGTGTCCACAAAGTTCTGGACTAGTGTACAAATTGGAAATAGTCAACTACTTACGTGTTTTATTAATTTATCGAAAAATGCAACAGTGATAGATAATTAGTCCATCAGTAATCGGACTGTTTCTGCAGCAAAGTGGATTTAAAATGAAATGGTCTGAACGTCTGTTTTGCTTCATTTGTGTTTAGAATAACATCCATAAACACCCATAAAATGGGTTCTTAATAAAGTCTATAGCTCTACATAGAACCATGACAACGCAAAGAACTCAAAGTGACAATGGTCCTTTGATTGTACTTTATAATGGAAGACCTGTTGAAGATGGTTCTGTTGGGTACAGCCTTGTGATTCGACAATTGGCAATCTGATTCCCTCAACTAGCAGGACATGACTGAAGTGCCCTTGAGAAAGGCACTTAACTCCCCAGCTGCTCCCTGGTTGCCATAAATAGGGCTGTCCACTGCCCCCTATTGTGTGAATTGACTAGTGTGTATTGTGCTTCACTATGTGGATGGGTTAACTGTGGAGGACAAATTTCCCTGCATGCAAGCACAGCAGATCTATATGCACAAGAGCCTTTCTTTTATATAAAGAACCATTTTGTATGAAGAACCACCCACAAGAGGTTTCTCTTGCATTTGGGAGTTTAAACATTTCCATTTCCATTTAGAATCTAGAGATTTCTCACGCTTAGATCCTGATGAACACAAATGTCTTTATGGAGTTAAATACTCCAGAAACAGATGGGTCTTCAGTCTGCGTTTGAAGACAGTGAGGGACTCAGCTGTTCGGACCCCCAGGGGAAGTTCGTTCCACCATTTTGGTGCCAGAACAGAAAAGAGTCTGGATGCATGTTTTCCTTGTGTTCTAAGGGATGGTGGGTCAAGCCAAGCTGTACTTGAAGCTCGAAGGGCTCTTGGTACATCTCGAGTTTTGACCATTGCCATCATGTATGGAGGGGCTGGTCCATTTTTGGCTTTGTAGGTCAGCATCAAGGTTTTGAATCTGATGTTCAGCTACAGGGAGCCAATGAAGGGAACGCAGCAGAGGAGTTACGTGACTGAATTTAGGAACATTGAAGACGAGCCGCGCTGCTGCATTCTGGATAAGTTGCAATGGTCTGATGGTCCACATACAAAGGCCAGCTAGAACATTCTGATAGTTCTTGAAATTGTCCTGGTTCTATACAGAACTACTGTCTTAATTAAAAGAAATAAATATATATATATATATATATTGAAGATCCCCTTGTGTTAAAGAGGAAGTATTTTCTAAGGGTGTGTGGTTCAGTGTATGCAGACACACATCACATATTGTTAAATGTGGTTAAAAGACCCCTTTCTGCCCATCTTTGATTGTTGCTTGGGTAATCGCACCCAATCACAGTGCATCCTGTGTGAATTTATATCAAGCCTTTCAAAAAATCATCCAGTGAATACAAATTTATGTAGATGCAAAGTCTCAGTAAGTTAGATAAGTACAATAATAAAGAACAGAGATGCTCAAAAAAATTAATTCCGAAGCATCAATGGTCAGGAAGGATTTCCTATTGATTTTCACTCACTCTGTCCACGTCTTTTCAGGTGTTCATCAATAATAAAGGCCTGGTGTACTCTGTGATCCTGCTATTAGCATCAGTCTTCCTCACTGTGAGTGCTTCATTACCCAACACACATATACACACACACACACACACACACACACACACACACACACCACAACAAATCAAAACTTTACTTAAGGTTGTGTGTTGTGGCACATTTGATTATATATAGATCATAAACAGATTATGGATCTGATGTTTTCAGAGATATCCTGGATAGCAATGACTGTTTGGCCCAAAAGTGGGCAGGTCTGAGTCAAATGCACCAGCTACACACGTGGACAAAATTGTTGGTACCCCTCGATCAATGAAAGAAAAACCCACAATGGTTACAAAAATCTGGCACATCGGACAAAAGTAATAATAAATAAAAATGCTGTGGAAATTAACCAATGAAAGTCTGGCATTGCTTTTCAAGCATGCTTCAATGGAATTATTTTTAAAAATAAACTCATGAAACAGGCCTGGACTCTTAGCCATTCTTGGGTGTTTTTAGCTGTGTTTTGGGTCATTATCCTGTTGCAAGACCCATGATCTGCGGCTGAGACCAAGCCTTCTGACACTGGGCAGCACATTTCTCTCTAGAATCCCTTGATAGTCTTGAGATTTCATTTTATCCTGCACAGATTCAAGACACTCAGTGCCAGATACATCAATGCAGCCTCAGAACATAACAGAGCCTCCTCCATGTTTCACAGTAGGGACAGTGTTCTTTTCTTGATATGCTTCATTTTTCCACCTGTGATCATAGAGCTGATGTGTCTTCCCAAAAAGTGATATTTTTGTCTCATCTGTCCAGAGGACATTCTCCCAGAAGCTTTGTTGCTTGTGAACATGTAGATTGGCAAATTCCAGTCAGGCTTTTTTAAGATTTGTTTTCAACAATGGTGTCCTCTTTGGTCATTTCCCATTAAGTCCACTTTGGCTCAAACACCGACGGATGATGTGATCTGACACTGATGTTTCTTGAGCTTGAAGTTCACCTTTAATCTCTTTAGAGGGTTTTCTGGGCTTTTTTGATACCGTTTGTATTATCTCTTTGATTTGTCATCAATTTTCCTCCTGCAGCCACGTCCAAGGAGGTTGGCTATAGTTCCATGAATCTTAAATTTCTGAATAATATGTACAACTGTAGTCACAGGAACATCAGTCTGATTGGAGATGGTCTTATAACCTTTACCTTTAACATGTCGTCTATAATTTTCTTTCTAATCTCCTGAGACGACGCTTTCCTTCGCTTACTCTGGTCCATGTTGAGTGTGGTGCACACCATGTCACCAAACAACACAATGACTACCTGTAGCCCTATATATACTATAGGCCAACTGACTGATCACAAGATTGTAGACACCTGTGATGCTAATTAGTGGACACACCTTGATTTAACATGTCCCTTTGGTCAAATTATTTTCAGGGGCAGGTTTAATGAGTTTACTTTTTAAAATAATTCTTTTGAACCCGTGGTTCAAAATCAATGTTCATCATTTGTTCATAGAATTTTTATTTATTATTACTTTTTCAAGTTCAAGTTATTTCTGTGACCATTATGGGCTTTTCTTTTATTAACCGAGGGGTACCAAAAGTTTTGTCCATGTGTGTATTTTGGTGGTGAACAGACAGGCCCAATCTTAGGAAATCAGACCTAACTTTCACAAATAGATAGGACATATGCTTGATTTGTGGTTAGTGGACATTCAGAGTGTGGAGATCTGTTTACATCATGTAGTGTGTGGCCGCAGGGGCTATTTGGAATCTAGAACCAGTATAAAAGATGCTATAAAGAGTTCTTTGAATGATGCCATAGAAGAACATAGTGATGTGTTGTGACCTTCTTAACCTTTAAAGAAGTTAACGTAAAGGCTCATTTATGTGGAACATTAAAAATAGACAGAGCCTGGGGACGATGCCTGTGTTCATTTGGCCTGTATTTCTGAATGTTCTCTGAAAGCTTATGGATATAGGGGGCCAGAATAGCTGACACATAAACCGAAACACAACCACTGCTACGTGAAAATGAAGAGAATTTATTTTACTGGCATATGACTTGTCGACAGCGCTGCCCACAACTAGGAATTTGCAGTTTACTGATATTCCTACTTGTGTACTAAATAATATGTTATGTGTATCAGGTCCTCAGCGTTCACCTGAACGGCTGGAAGCTGGACCGGCGACTGGGCCTGGGCCTCATGCTGCTCTACTCTATCTTTCTCCTCTGCTCCATCCTCTTTGGTCAGCTTTAGAGCCTCATACACAGACGGCACCCTGAACTGTCCACAACCATCCCTCAGACCACTTTCATTTCATCGTTTGAGTTCGATTGATTTCATGTGGTTTACACTGGATTTTGTCATTCCCGACCCGAACCAGAGGGAAGTGGAACCAGAGACAGTGGAGGACAAGACTTCTTAAATGGAACCTGAATGAAGGCAATGCGACTCTCCATCCAGACTGAGTCCAACCTCAGTCTAAGCATGTTTGGGTTCACCACAGCATTTGGATAAGACGGCCCGTTCCTTCTCAACCATGAAACAAGAGGTGCTACCTTTGAACAGGGTGGTGCAGTGCTGTAGGTTAGTAAAGTGTATTGACGTTGACCCGGTCACTGAAGCTGCACTGCTTCTAAAACCAAACTGTAATCTTCATTGTGTTAAGACAAAAAAACAAGGATACAGTTTCACTGATGCGAAGCACCAAAAGGTATTTGAGTAATTGCGCCCCCTTGTGGAGAATCTTCTGCCTGCTAAACGTGAGGAAATAATTAATCAGCCAGGACCATGAGGTGCTTCACATCTGAAAAAAACATATTAACCTCTTTCTAATTTGAGTATTCACCTCATAGGAGCATGGAATATACATCATTAGATTAGAAACATTAGGTGTTTATTATATCAATGGAAAGATGTGGCTTAAAGAGGTGTCTTAATGGGAAAAGGAGCACTCGCTGAACAGCTCCTCGTTTGGTGTACTGTGACTTTTCAAACAATATACTCATGTCGGTCAAGCATGCATGCACCTACGTCATAGGTACAGTTCATCTGGTTCACATTTCTTGCCCCTGACCTCAGATTAGAATTGTTAGATTTGTATTTGTAAACCCCGAGATGTTAAGTAATCTTGTTGTGTTGTAACTCCAGTATATGTTTGCACTGACCGTAGCAATACTTCCGTAACTGTGGACATAAAAACGTCCCAATGTGTTTTGTATGTAAGACTTAATATTTAGAGTGTCTGAATATTTCTATTGAGAGAGAGAGAGAGAAACAGAGAGAAAGGGCGAGAGAGATGAGAGAGTAATATCTAGATCTACAGAGATTTCACCTAAAGATGCAGTTTTATTACTAGTATTCCTGCACACAAAGAAAACGTTCATATAGTTTTTGTTCACAGATTTTTAAAAATGACTTGTTAGGAAATACGACGTGGATTTTTAGCATTTCTAGAATAGCACTGTTACTATTTAAGACGTTTCTATTTGCAGTGAGTGTCACAATGTTTGATAAAAGTTCGTACGGGTTTTGTTATCATGGTTGTGTATGTTTAGGTACGATCAATGTTTATAATACCAAGAAAACAAATCTTTCAAAAAAAAAAATGATATATGTATACATACATATATATTGGAGTGTGTACAGCATTAGTATTACAAGTATAAGGTTCTTTATTGTTGCTAAATGTTTACTAAATTTACCTAGTTTTATAAAGAATATGTCAGATCTTAGATTTGTGATGTTTTTAATATTTATAAAGACTGAAGAACAACAGCATATCAGTATATCATGACTCGACATACCTTACATTCGCAGTTCTGCTCTGAGAGCTAGCTGTAGGGGTGGGCAATATGACAGAACTGTAAAATGATGACATTTGACATTTCACACCTCACAGTATCACAATATTTGCCTTTTAAGTTTTGATTAATTGGACCAGTGCTAGTACCAGTAATGCTATGTTTAAAAAATGTATGAAAATACTGTCAGAAGTAGTAGGGAGGAAAAGATCAAAATTAGTGAGCAAATGAAACACATTCAGACATTACCAGTACTTTCTATTTGGCCAATTATTTCCCCATTTCTATTCAAAAATTCTAATTCTGATCTGTTTCGGATTCTGCACCTATTTGTGTGTACTAGACTTAGAACAATAACTGATAAACATAGCAATCATTCAAATAAGTGCTAAAATAATCCAAATACTGGTTCTTTCAATCTATTTTATATGCAATGTGATTTCACTTCACTACAGACACATCATTTAAAAGTAACTGGAAATAAAATTAAAATCTCTTCTTTCTTTTCCCTATTCTCTGAAACAGAGTACCGACGCTCGGTACAGATAAACATTTCTGCACTAACTTTATCAGTCCGTATGACTTGTTTAAATGTTCCTTGGGAAACATCTGACTGAGTTTTGAGGCAAGGATGCAGGAAAGGTCATATGTGTGTTGGTGTTGCTGCACAGTAGAACACTGCACCACCGCGCCAGAATGTGTGTAAATCTTACTGCTGGTCCTTTGTGGTCAGGCTTTTCAATTTGCCTTCAAAGCAATCAAAACAAGCTTTTCTTTCTGAAAGTTTTCTTAGTCTTCCAGACCTTAGCTTGACTTCCACTGTTACTGCCATTTCTTAATAAGAGTAGAAGCTGAGGAAACGGGTACCTGTAAACACTTTGCTACTTATCATCTTCACCTGCTTTGTGAACATCAGTTATTTTAATGTTCAGAGTGTTAGGCAGCTGCTTAGAGGAGCCCATGCCTGCTGAGAGTTAGGATACTGTTTGAGGAGTCAGAGTATTTATAAAGCTTTGAACACTGGGGTGTTGAGGATAAATTGTGATGGTGATCATCCAAAGTCCTAATGCTCATCGCTTAATGCAATCAAATCCTCACAGAAATGCTCCAGAATCTAGTTCAAAGCCTTTCTTGGACAGTTATTCCAACAAAAGGAGGATAAACTCTTTTTAGTACTCTTGATTTCAGGACAGAACAGAGGGCAGGTATATGCTGGTTGTTAATCTTAATTGACACTGACCAAGCATAATGAGCACATTATTATTATTATTATTATTATTATTATTATTATTATTATCATCATTATTGAATACTTCAAATGCTGCACTAAACACACCTGAACAGCACTAATTCCCCAGGTAACATGCCCATGTGGGTGGCCTGTATGGGTTGCTCAACTGGGAACCTGAACGTTTTGTCCACAGGTTCCATGTTGACCCAAGAGGTCCCATGTGGGCTGTACCCTGCACATTGGGGTCTAGATGGGACCAATGTGAAGTTTAGGTGAGCTGTAATGATTCAGGAATTCCAACTGGGTCCCAATAACAACACAAGCAATCCCACTCAGAGCCCATGCCCACCTGGAACCCACATAGCCCACATTCTACCCATTTAAAGCCCACCTGAGCACGTTGGCTGGGGCTGCTTGTAATGTAAAATGCAGATGGTCGGAATTCAAGAAGTACTGATGGTACCTACAATAAAGCCACAATCATGGAGACATAAAATGGTCATATTGCCCACCCCGACATTTTTTCCGTATATGTCCAAATGGGTTTTCTCCACTGATGTATATATTTATTTGAAAGACAAAGCGTTTATTCTTGGACTGTTCTTTGTATTGATTCTTGAATACAGATGGTATTTAAAACAGAACTAATATATAGTGTCACTCATCAGACATTTCCTACACTGTACTACTGTCACTCTTACTTTCACCCTTGAAGGGGGGGGGGGGGGGGGGTCTGCCTTTTCACATTTATTTAAAGTAGACATGAGAATATTTTGTGTTTACTTATTTACTCCCAAACCTGTTCAATCTTTTCTTTTCGGTGTTTTCTGATATTCTGAGTCCCTGTGTGTGTTCATCTTATTTTCTGCCATCAGTGATTGTTGCTTTCTCGTGCTGTCTGGCTTTAAAATGAGGGATTCAAAGGGTGAACTCTTGATTCTCTCAAATTGGTTGGTTTCACCCACTGATACCACGACGCACCACATCACTGAAAAGACAAAAAGAGGGAACTGTATTAATGTAGACTCAAATAAAGTAACTCTTAGAAAACTTTGTATGTTGTTGAGTGCAATAAACAGACCTTATGTGCAATAAGACTCCCGCCGCCCTCGTACATCTGTCTGTGAACCTGTCACTTCTGGCCTGGTCATACGGTTATGCGAAACAATTTATGAGACCCCACATCTTAACATACTTAAACACAGACATTTGACCTCTAATTACAACAATATTGTGGGACATTTAGTTATATCATCTCCAAATAAAACCAAATAAATATATTTTAAACATGACTTTTAATATAATAAAATGTAATAGAAATATTATAAGAAATATATAAGAAATACATTTTTTTTAGAAATTTCTTGTGAGGAAAGAATTAAGAGTAATAATTATTTATTATTATTTACATTGCCTATAATTTGAATTAGGTGTGCCACATCAGTTGCAGACGACCATCATTAGAGCGAAATCACCAGATCCAGAGAGCTTTCCGAAGCCTTCAGAAAGAAGGTCGTAGATGCGTAGGAGTCTGGTAAGGGATTTAGAAAGATCTCAAAACAGTGACATATCAGCTGGTTATCTGTCTGCTAAATCATTTTCAAGTTAAACAACTGTTAACATGGCCAGATCAGATTTATTTATTTGTTTAGTTATATCCACTCCATCTCAATATTGTTCAAATGAAAATGTCCATATGTTTGTAACCAATATGTTAAAGGTTTTCCTGGGGTGTCCTAATTTTTTCACACAACTATGTCTGCAGTATCTGACTGCCCTTTGGTTAAGAGTCACAACATTGTGACTAATTACCAGCAATGTGACAAAAGATTGGCGACTCATCCCACCACAGGCACTGTTACTGAGCGTCATATTAATAGTTCAGTCTCCACAGATCAGACGGTAAGTCAGTGGAAGTACACCAGCACCCTCTGTTGTTAACTCAGGTTTAACACCAGCTACTAGATGAAAATGCCACTGTCACAAGACCGTCTCCATTTGTGTCCTATTTGATTCAGTATCATTTGCATATCAGCTGCCGATTACTGTGTGAAAACTGTAAGACGAATGGATCAAAGGGTCGTTTGAAATACAATCTAGTTTTATCAGCCTTTTTTAAAGTTGGATTCAAAACAGAATTTGTTGCATATTAACTCGAACAACCAGCAGCCTTAAAAAAAACAAACATATCAATACTGCAGTGCTGGATGTGGAGCTACCCATAATTCTCTAGCACTGTAACGCAAAAAACCTACACCTCCAAAAGGAGAACATCACAGATTGAAAATGACTAACCTTCATTTTTAATGGTTGATGTAAAAGATTTTATTCCATATTTGTTATAATATTTTGGAGCATTTCTATTGGCTCATACATTGTGAAATAATACTGTTAAGAGCTAAGAGTTTCAAATTATGTCAAAACATATTTCTTACTGTTTACCGTCTGTTTATGTTCAAACACGCGACTCCTCACCAAGTAAACATGTCCCTATACTGAACAATATGTAATCTAGATGTGATTCTGGACTGTATAACAGGTTGATAATGTACTTATTTTGACGAGCACAAACGTAAACTTTTAGATTTTAAAGGAATAATGCAAACACTTTATTTCCTTTTGGATTGTGTGATGTACCTGAAAAACAGAGTGATATTCATTTCCCCTCATCATCTTCCAGTCTTCTTAGGCAGACAAATCTACTCAGCAGCTGAAGGGGCGGCCCCCTCTATACGGCTGAAGAAACAGGAGGATTCTGGGTGTTTTTTAATTTAGGTTTGTTTTTATTTGAAGGTTAAAGTTAATCCCATGCTGTGTTTTCAGTAAGAATACAGACGGTGCGTGTTGGCTCCGGTCAGAATATCCAGTAGTACAAATCAGATTCAAGTTACACATACTGAACGAACGGATGAGAGAAAACAAAATAAAAGAAGGACCGATCTAGAGAGCAAGAGAGAGAGAGAGAGAAAGAGAGAGAGAGAGAGAGAGAGAGAGAGAGAGAGCGAGAGAAGGAGCGAGGGAGAGGCAAAGCAAAGGGTAAGAAGGAAGTTGAATGAATGAGATGATGTTTAAAAATAAAAATAAAAGGAAAACGGTTCATTTCACTCCAAAAAAGCCAATACGATCCTGCTTATGGTTTACATCTGAACCAAGTGAGACACTCAAGAGTTCCTCTGTTTGTGGTTCCTCTAATGAAGCTACATACTACAAGCCATTCACTGAAGACCAAGAGAGCAAGATACAGAGAGTGAGAGAGAGCGCAAGAGCAAGAGAGAGAGAGAGAGAGAGAGAGAGAGAGAGAGAGGGAGGAAGGAAGAAAGAGAGACATTTACATATAGTGATGGAGCATCATTCTGGTAAAAGTATGCATAGAGGGCAATGAGCACAAACCAACTGGAGGTTGAGGATGCGTTCAAGGCATTGAGACGTTTACGACGCATCTGAGAGCCTAGACCTGCTTTCAAATCCACACAGGAGGCCAGTCAGAGACAGAGGGCACTTTAATTTAAAAACAAAAGAGAGGAAATCAAATAACAGCCATCCCTTTAAAAGCAAACAGACAAAGAAAAGCCATTTCCAAGCTGTTTCATCTCCCAAAACAGACAGCTGAGATTCACCACTGACACCATTACCCCACCCATCGGGAAACAGTAGGCAACCATGCAATTACAGAAGAAATAATTCTTCCAATCACACAACAGCCACTTGATCATGGCCAACGACCCCGTACCACCGTAGTGCAGAGCTGCAGACTGAATTAAAAGCAAAGTGAGATAAAATAAAGCCCATATGCACACAAGACACTCCAGGAAGCTACTGAAAATTAACCAGCAAGGGGAACTTCTCCGTAAGGCCTATTCAGGTCTGGTGGCCTAATTTACACGTGGATCTGACAGAGCCAAGTGAAAGATTTAGAAAGAAGGGGAAAGAAAAGAACAATTAAAAATGCCCAGTGCATAACCCAAAAGAGCACAAAGATAGACAGAGACATACCAGAGCAAAGAGAGAAAAATCTGTGTGACGGAAAGAAAAAAGTGAACGAGCGAGCACCAGACAAGAGGGTTGCTTCGGAGCTCTTTCTGTGACACTATGGACACCTGAGGGGGATTTGGAGGAGGGGATCAGGGACGAGAGACTTGGGATATATGAGATAGAGAGAGAGAGAGACAGAGAGAGAGAGAGAGAGAGAGAGAGAGAGAGAGAGAGAGAGAGGGAGAGAGAGAGAGAGAGAGAGGCAGAGTCATATTGGCTGTGATGTCTCACTGGTTCTCATCTTCCACATCTTGCAGTGCTTCTTTATTCTGTTCTTCACCTGTAAAAGAGAGAGAGAGCACATCAGAACAGATTCTGCTATTATGGGTGCAATCAGAACATCTGGAATATCCAGACCAAGTTGTCTGAAGTTCACACTTCAAATGGTTCAGTGTTTTTTTCAGATATTTGAAACAAACAACTGAACTCGGGTTGTAAACGTGTATTTGAATCTGAACAGTCATGGTCCAGCTGTATGGAGGTTTGGTGCACATGCGTGTGAGGGAACTCCACCCAGAACTCTTAAGCCAGTGGTTTTCAAACAGTGTACCACAGCCAATAACCACGTCATTGTATTTAAGTAGCAGAACCCGACGCACTGTGGTTGTAGGGAAATCCAACCCTGTAGCTCATAACAGATTTAATCCAAATGTGTCAAAATATTACTGACCTGTAGAAGATTTGGGCTACAAGAATCCGGCAATAAGATACATCAATACAGTGCCGACAGGTTACTTGGGTGCCTGTTACGATCTAACGGTGTCTTTCTACAAGCAGAGCTGACTTAAAAATGATAAATAACTGTCAGCTTGACACCAACATTGCTTTATTTGCATAATTAAATTAATCATTTTAAACCAAGAAACCTGTTCAGAGAACATCACAATGTATTTATCTAGCACAATGTAACACCCATTGCTTTATTGTGACATCACCTGCTGTTTTTCAGGGGAGGTCCTGCTACTGTTAAGTGAACCAGATACCTGGAACCGAGTGAGTAGAGCCGAGGTACCGTGCAGTGGAAAAGCAGCTTTACTGTACATAGATATCTTCATAATACCTCATTACATAAAACATACACATCCACCTACATACTAGAGCTGGATGATATATTGATGTTTATATCAATATCGGGATGTAAACAGAGTGTAATATGGGCTCCTCTACTCCCCTCTGGTGTTCTCACACACACACACACACACACACACACACACACACACACACACACACACACACACACACACACACACACACACACACACACACACACACACACACTTCTGAGCGTGCACTCATCCACATAACCAATAACAAACTGGCAAGCAGTGCTGGGTTTTATCTGTGATGTGAACGTGAAGCAGGGGTTTCAAACTCTTACTCAAGGTCAACCAGTTTGATTTCAGTGTAATTTTACCAGCTGCAGAACTGCTGTGTCTCAGAGCAGTGAGCTGCTTGGCAGAGTAACCATGGAGACTGTGTGGCTGACTGCCACATGGGGTAACGTGTGTTAAGGGAATTAGCAAAGTGTGACAAAAGGCCCAGAAACAAGAGGGACGAGAATAGCAGCCGGTGACGTAGCGCTCATTAGGCTAGCTGCTGAACGACAGTCGCTGTTAGCAAGAATGCTGCGCTGGCACAGATACGAAGGCGAAACATCAGGTGAGTGTGCAAGTGCAACAGTGTGGATGTGAATCCTCAGCCTCACTGAAGCTGCATCAGAACCAAACATCGACACATACTGATCACACACACAAGGGTTCTGACTGCTCAGTAAAACAACGCGAGGAACAGACAGAACCTCTCATGCAGTTGCTCAGAGACGCACTCTGGGTCTGGGCCATCACAGATGCCTTTGAGGGCAAATCCACAACTCCTCAGTCAGGCACACACAGCAGGGTGCAGTGCAGTTAGTGAGGAACCAAAGAGGGTCAGCGAGTGAGTGGTGAGAGAGAAGGTGAGAAGAAGCACAGAAGAAGGGAGGAGACGACTTACAAAAGAGGAGGTCTAGAGGGAATGAGGGGGGAGAGGACTGTCCTTATGAATCTAGACCAGCAGAATGGAGGAGAGAGCAAGATGTTAGTGCACTGGATGTAGGAGTTAGAGATGGATGGATGGAGGTTGGGGGAGAAAACAACAAGAAAAGAAAAAGACATTCAAAGACAGGGAAGGGGAACGAATGTCAAGAGAGAGGAAGGAAGACAACCGAACCAAATTAAAAAAGGGAAAAAAGATGAGAGGTACAAAAAAAAAATTAAGGACAAAGAAAATGGTAATGGCAAAAAAGAAGATAAAGAAAAAGGAAAAGAAAGACGATTAAGAGGTGAATTAAGTAAAGATTAGAAAAGCAGAAAGTATGAATAAAGAAAAAAGTAAGAGAGAAAAGAAAAAATAAAGTAAATTAAACAAGAAAAAAAAGAATGAAATGTAAACATTTAGAAAAGAAACAAAAAACAGGAACATAAAAGGTGAGAGCAGCAAAATGAAACACAAAACTAGAAATGAGGGACAACAGACCAGGGACCCTCAAGGGCCCATCTAATCAGAACAGAGTGGCTCCATGTGTCATCAGCTGAAATGCAGAGGAACAACAGGACTGCTGTGTCCAGATGCTTCATCAACTCAACTTTCTGAACTCCTGCAGCTCACCAGAGTGATCTACATTACTGGAACCTGCAGTGTTGGGAACCCAGATCATATTGAGAGAAAATATGTGGACGTCAATTGGGCACCAAGAACTGGGTAACAAGCCTGGGAAACAAGTGGCCAAGGGACAGTCACATGGTAATGATCATCTGAGCATGAACTGCTGATGGTTACAATGTGATAAACATTCTAAATTGAGTTGATGAGGAGCATCCAAATCAACCATGTTCCTCAGTAATACAGAGCCAGGGCGGCTGATGTGGGATCAGTGTGTGTTTTTCTTACCGTCTCCCTGCATATCTGAAGTCCATAGTGTCAAGTTGTCGCGTAGCAACTGCATGATGAGTGTGGAGTCTTTATAGCTCTCCTCACTGAGCGTGTCCAGTTCCGCTATCGCATCATCGAACGCTGCCTTCGCCAACCTGGTCAAAGGGAACAGAGGTCAAGTCACCGGCTTTAAAGCACCTACACACAGACACGGT
The DNA here is from genome assembly GCA_034509495.1 of Acestrorhynchus altus. NCBI lineage: Eukaryota > Metazoa > Chordata > Actinopteri > Characiformes > Acestrorhynchidae > Acestrorhynchus > Acestrorhynchus altus. Next base: position 8,390,915 of record CM067511.1, on the reverse strand, counting down.
GTACAGCTGTGGACACTCAACCTTAACTGAGGTCCTCTTCACCTTTTTAAAAGGATTAACAACTATTTTCTCACAGATTCCTTTTGATATTTAGGTAAAACAAGTGTTTGGTCCAACCAAAAATATTCTTCGCTGACATTTTACTCTTTTGCTGCTTCAAGCAAATGTGTCCAAGCCCAGCAATCAGGCAATTAAAAAAAAAACTATAGGACACATTCAATTGAGCCAAAGAGAGGGCGTGGCTATGATGGGTGTCCAATTAGATGCATACAAAGACTTGAAGGGCTGTTCTCAAAATGCAGGTGTGATCTTTCGCAACCACCTCCATTCACAACGCATTTATGCTGCTCTAAACCTGCCATCCGACTGATATGTCCAGCGTTTTCAAATGCAAAACATCAGAGACACACGTTACAGAGCTGCTTTCATGTGTGGTTGCCATGGATACATGCATATGAGAACCCTCCGAATCTGTAGGTTGATGGGAACACTGATTTCCATTCAAACTGGCGGCTCTCGTGCCCATCACTGAGGTTGGCGTTCAACACGTAATTCATCATTTACTAACAAACGCGAGATCAGCCAGGCTTATTCGGCAGCCCTGCTGATTTGTACTGGCAAAACAAAAGATTCATGCCAGGCATACAGAGCTAAAGCAAACACACTCGTCAAGATATGTGACTGGTTGAAGACCTGAGCCGTACGGAGAACGTTAGGAGTTTATAATGTACACTAAACATCAGCTGGCTAGTTTTGCCCAGCGAACACCCTGCAGTTACAGGAAACTAGCCACTTAAATCATGGCAGGCACAAATTAAATGCCCCGCGGTTTGACGTGGTTGACCCACCTGTGTGACTCACCTGTTTGACAGAAATGGCTCATAAATGGCTCTGGTGTATAAGTGATGAATGACCAACAGTGACTTGGTTGAAAGGAATGGTTCAACAAACAAGGTGAATCTAATGTTGATGAATGGAATGGCTGTGACACCTAAAAAGCTCCTTCCCGGTGTTAAATGTTGATTCGCTTCACTAACACTGTAGTTATCATCCAAAAATCACTGTCCATTATCGGCTCCACTTACCGTACAGGAACCCTTTGAAGTTGTATAATTACAGACTGTCCGTGTGTTTCTCTGCATACTTTGTTATTGTCCTTTCACACTTCTGGTCACGGTGGGTGTGTTGCACTGGTATGATCAGATTTGAAACCCTCCAGCACCACTGCTGTGGCTGGTCCACTCATACCAGTGCAACACACACTAACACCACCACTATGTCAGTGTCCGTGCAGGCCACAGAGGAACAGGGTGAAAGGAGGATGAAGTATGTAGAGAAACTGCAGCTCCATGATTACAGAGCGTGTTCCATCAAAGTGCTCCTGTATGGTCAGTGGAGCTGATCAAACTGACATTGAATGTAGAAACGTGGTGGTGTTGATATGTTAATGCTATGGCTGACTGTCCCAGTGCTCCCAGTGCCCCAGTTTCAGCTGGGTTTTTGAGGGTGTGAAGTGACTGCTGGAGCTGACCTGCAGGCACGGTCTGGGGAGTTGAGGATTTCGTAGTAGAAGACGGAGAAGTTGAGGGCCAAGCCCAAGCGGATGGGGTGTGTGGGTGGCAGCTCGATCATGGCGATGTCGCTGGCTGCTTTGTACGCTACCAAACTGTTCTCCGCCGCTTCCTTCCTGTCATTGCCTGTGGCGAACTCTGCCAAGTACCTGTGGTAGTCACCCTTCCTGCACACACACACACACACAAACACAGACCTTAAACACTTCTGACAGCTAGGCTGAAGTTACTTGAAGCTGTGCTGGAGACCTTAAGACAAATGTGCAGCTCTCTTGAAGGAAAACTCAAGTTTTCAGCACAATCTGTATAAAACCACACACAGTCAACTAGCAACACTTCATATTGTTGGTTCCCTGTAAATGTTTTGTGGACGATCAGCTTATCTTTAACCAGCATTCAGTTAAAGTGCAACTAAAATCTAATTTACCTGCAAAACTAAGTTAAATAAGGTTAATTTCACAAATTACCTGAAGTTAACCGAATTTGAGTGTCTATAGAGTCTACAGGGGAACATCAAAAACATCACACAGACAGCAACAGCTGTAACAGCAACACAGCTGTAACCTTTACCAGCAACACAGCTGTAACAGAATACACATTTCAAACTGGCACGAGCTTAAAACAAATCGAGATTTATATTAAGGTTGTCAAATTTTGATCTATACTTAATAAAGTGGTGACACTTCATGACAATTCATGTATAAAATCTTTTTAAATATAATTTTAAATGTTATTAAGAGTGTCATTTTTGCTACGGTGTAAAATAGTGTACAAAGTGATGTAAAGTTGCTCAAAGACTCGGGTGTGTTCCTCTCTACTCTGTAGAATCATTAAAGTAACTTCACACAGTAACGAGCCACAAATGCAGCAATGCTCTTTAAGTACAAGAGATCAAATAACTGGTCAGACGAAATCAAATGAAATGACCACAAGAACTTGCTCAATAAAGTTCTAGATATGCTACTTTGAGCTCAGGGCTCCCATGAGGAGGAGAAACGGAATGATGCGTCTCTGAACGAGGACATACATTTTGTAGTAGAAAACCTTTGATTCTCCGGTGTTGGCTGCAGGAATGAGGTGTTTGTCCAGTACATCCAGAATGTCGTTACAGATTGATTTCAGCTCTTTCTCCACCTACAGAGCAAAAAGAGAAATTCTTTGTTATCTAGTACAAATAAAAAAACAACAACACAAATGTTCATAACTGAGTTAACTGAGATACTAAATATTAGACAATCCCTGCAGAAGACAGTGTCATATGTCCTAAGATAAGACCTGCGTGAATTATAGGGAATCCTTAGGATTGGAATTAATGAATTCTATTACGTAAACAACCACACAAGTCATATCCAAATCCATATCTACCTTTGAGACCTCACATCTTACAAACATGGCTCATCATTCGTGCTTTACTGCTTTTTGTGGTGGTATGCTGCGCTTGTCCCCTCATAACTGCCCCTTGCTGTGTAATTTGAAGACTGAAGCTCAGCTCTCAGAGCTTTTAACAGAAATCACTGTTTTCTATGACAATTTCAGAGGAAACTAAAAATTAGATGATGCTTTTTGGTCCCATTTGATTGATTGATTGTTTTTCATTGCACTTACTGTTTATGATATTTGCTGTCTATGCACCTCCATTTGTGTTTTTGCATTAATGTCCTTTTGTACTTATCTATTTTTATTACTGCACTGGAAAGAAGTAGCCAACATGTTCTAATACTCTACAAACCTGTATTGGTAAACTAACCAAGTTGCACTGATATAAACTGAAAACAAATATTCACGCAAATCGCCGCAGGTATAAAGTGCTTTAAAAAATAAACCCGATTATTAGCAGAAAAAGAAAAAATCTTCAACACTCAATTAACCTGGCTTTCTTTTGCAAATTGGTGCATAAAAATGAATGATATGAATGTTATTTATGGGTCAGCATTATCTGGGGCATTTAAATATTGAGGTGCTTATTTTTCATTGTTTAAAGAAGACCTAAATAAAGCTTACACGTCCCACATTAAAGCAATGTAACCTACAAATAAATAATGACTACAGTGAGTTAATACTGTACAAACACCCTAAACCCACCGTTTGCCTGTATTCCCGGATCATTTTGAGTTTGTCTTCTCCTCCTTTGTTCTCCTCCTTCTGTTCAATGCTGCTGATTATCCTCCAGGAGGCTCTTCTTGCGCCGATCACGTTCTTATAAGCCACAGAAAGCAGGTTCCTCTCCTCAACTGTCAGCTCCACATCCTTCCCCGCTACACTTTTCATGGACTCCACCATTTCTACAACACACACACACACACACACACACACACACACACACACACACACACATGGAAAAACAGACAAGCAAGTGGGGTAAATCTTAAAATCTCAACTTGGGGTAAATTTAATTATTTTTTAAATGATATTAAAATAATTTTTAACAGGTATAAAGTAAAGGCAATCTCATAAAGTCCACAGCCTAGTCACAATCACATATCAGTGTTTCCCACAGTCCTCTGAGAAGTTCTATGAACAGTGGGGGAGTTTATTTAAATAAAAGGATATTTGGATATCACAGAAGATGTTTTCTTAACATGATAATTCCAATAAGGCATAAAATAACTGAATGTTAAACTACCTGTAACTTATTTTTAAACACAGGTAAAAAGCAATGCTTTGGAATTTGTTCAAATGGAATGAAATACTGGAGCTGCTGACAGTAAACAGAAGAAGCCACTATTTGCTTGTGCAAAGGCTGAGCCATAATGATTAATCAGCACAGATGATAAATTGAATCCGGATTAGATCACAGTAGATCCTAGATGAGCTGTACGAGTCTCCATAAGGCTACAGCAAGAGCTGCAAAAGCATCTTACACATCTTACTCAGGTAACCACAGCAACCACATTCGTAATAATTTTATACATATTACACATACAGTTACACTGTATGTCATATATGCAGTTCAGATACAAAAATAAAGAAAAAGAGAAAGATAGACACAGATGGAAATAGTCATGATCAGATCAGACATGACGTGTAATCCAAACCTCTGAGAACTAAGAAAATGAAAAGCAGCAAAATAATAATAAAATAAAAAAATGTGTAACTGTCACCAGGAAATCATGTTCCATTGTATTCAATTGTTGACATTTATTTACATTTACATTTTACAACTTGACACTTAACATTGTAAGTAAATAAATGGATCAGAATAAATAAAAAAATAAATAAACTATATCTTTTTTTTTTTAACCTAAAATTATCAATAAAAATCGTTTTCCCTTCTCTTCTCTTGTTTTGGTGAAACAACTTTTTTTCATAAAAACATCATCAGACCTCAATGTCCAGCCTCCTCATCTGCTCCATAGATGTTTGTTTATTGTGGAAAAAAAAAACAAAAAAAAACTGAAACTTTTGAGCCAAGAAACTGCAGATTGATTGAATTATGTACATTGAAGCTGATTGAAGCTGTGTGTGCATATTGTTGCTGCTGTGCAAAAAAGGAACTTAGGATTCATAATAATATAGGATTTGTTTATTGATTTATTTATTTTTTTTTACTTTTTAAGTCAATGTAAAAACAAATTGAGCTCAGGTGCATCTTGTTTCCGCTGATCATCCTTCAGATGTTTCTACAGCTTGATTGCAGGACACCTGTGGTCAATTCAGTTGATTGGACATGATTTGGAAAAGGCACACACCTAAGGTCCCATAATAGACAGTGCATACCATGTGTAGAATTGTGTAGTGTAGAATTTTGAGGGGGAAAAATAATAATTTAATCTGTTTAGGAATAAGGGTATAACATAAAATTTGCAAAAAGCTAAGTGCTGTGAATACTTTCCCGATGCACTGTACATGGGGTTCCCCACAAAGTGATCCATTAACATGAGAAAATGATAAAGTATATATTCACTTCTAGAGGATCCACGTGTTCCCGAGTTAAAACAGGTCATTAAATTAAAGGTGGCTAAATGAAACAACCGGCTGTGATTCCAATATTACACTGATCAGATATAAGAAAACAGAACAGGTTAATACAGTAACGACTGTACACAGTACAGTCCATATCACACTGATCTAACTCGAAGGACACAGGGCATGTCTGACACTGGACTGATCAAATTGGTTTAAAACTGGCCAGTTTGCCTTTAGGCCCTGGCACTGATATCCAGTCTCTAAAAGCACAGCTACACTTTGGACCTGGTCACCTGTGACCTGTTTGTGAACCTCCCTCTCTTTCGCTGAGTATTGCATTTAGGTGGAAAGAGGTTTGCTGAAATAACACTATTTCTTTTGGCTTACAGTGTTGTCTACTTTACAGCCAATTTATTACAGTCGCAAATAATACACTGCTGTGCGTTTAGTCCACCGAATACAGGCCTTTCCTGCAGTTTGCAGGGAATACCTCGGAGCTGATCTAGCCAAGCACTAATATATGACTATATTAAGGCTGATTGCTCGATCCTTTGTGAAGCCACTCTTTTTAAGCTCTATACCAATTTATAGAGCTGACATGAATGAATTATATCCACCAGCCTTCAGCAATGAAGGACATTTATGAATTTAACAAGACGTCAAGGTCTGCAGTGTGCAGTTATTTGACAACAGCTCAACAGCCACCTGTGATAACCGCACCGTATCCACCTCAACAGCTGCTTTTTAGCTTTAGGTCAAAGTATAGGTACAATAGGACAAACCAGTGGTGTAGCTGTCTAAGGGTTGGACCATTGTTGGAAGACTGTGTGTTCAATCCACAGCAGTTCGCAATGGCCTCGCTCTCAGATTAGGTGGAACGGCCCTCCCTCTCCCCCTTATTCCTCATAGCATCTGTTATCTGATGTAACAGAACTGGCACTTAGTGCTCTCCGAGTGTGTTCGACTGTACCCTTCACCCTCCTAGTGGTGGGATATTGGGTGGGAAATAAATCACTATATTACTAAATTAAAAAAAGTAAACATTTGAATAGAGATTCTGCAACAGGCAGTGAATTGTGGGAAAGCACTAGGGGTGCAATGTCGTCGACTAGCAAGTAACCAATTAAAAATGTTCGTGTGTGATTAGGTGGTGAGGTCATCAAGTGTGTTTCTTGTGCTAAACACAGTTTGGGATGCACACGAACAGACAGTGATCTACAGTCTTCAGCTCTGCCACCCCGAGTCATTCAACATTACCCCGTACGAAGCAGAGAGGTGCACGGTGGTTATTTCTACCCGCACTCACCTTCGACCTTTCCCACCGAGCTTGTTGCCGAGCAACCCTAAATGTGGGGGGGATTCGTGGCCTTTAAGACTGGTTAATTGCCTGTTCTGCATAGGTGCAGAGAACAGGTTAAAGAGTGTTCAAGCCCACCAGCTTTTCTCAGAGCTTCAGCGAGTGTCAGCACTGCACAACTAAAGCTATTAGTCTACACACAATGTCAGCGCATTCGTAAGGAGCTAATGTGTGGAACTGGAGTGTGAAGACAGAGAGAAATGCATGAACTCTGCTAAGCTTTAAAACAAGCTCGTTTCTATTGAAACGTCTCACTTTAGATGATTATCAAACTCATCAAACTCAACATACTCAAATGCTGTGCAGGAACAAAACACCGCGCAGAGAGAGTGCACTGATTGTTTTTCCCCACTTCAATATCCAATTCAGCACTTTCAGCTAATATCAGCCAGACACGCCATTTCTAATTTAGCAACAATACACAAGAGGCAATGCTATGACGAGGTACTGGCACTGCTTTACCAATCCTGCGACCGCAGTACAGACAGAGATAGAGATGACTAATGACTATCTTCCTAATCTGCGTCTCAAACCGTACACCGGACCCTACCCACGTATGTAGCAACACTTCTATTGACTACTGCTCAGTTTAAGAACCACTGTGTCTGTGTTTAGTGTACTTCCCTATGTGGTGTCTGGGATGTCGTGTTAATAACAATATACAGGGTTCTGTTTAATTTATGTTTTCATTAGCGATGACTACAATAACCAATGAAAGAGTTTAATATTGTTCAATAGATTTCATTATCTGATTATAATTCACATCAGCCTTTTACATCTATGATTATAATGCTGTCTTTGCTGGTGTTTGTCTGGTAAGCGCTGGCATCATTTCAAGGGTAGGTATGAATGTATTATTGTGCTATATTGGCCTCTTACACTGTCTCAGCACATCGCCAGGCGAGAACAAACTGTGTAATAATTTATTGATATTCTATTAAACGTGCAATGCGTTAATATGTCCACTGGTTATCCAAGAGGACACTAAAATCCACTGAATAAGAGCATCTGACGGCCCAAATAAGCTTTGTTTACTTCAAAGGATGCATCAATGTGGGAATTGTGGGATAGTAACTTCTGATGTAGATACATACATTTATCAAATGTAGGACCAAAAGATCATATTTATGTTAAATGATTCTGATAGAATTGTGCAGCCCTACTAGAAATGATTTTGGACACAATGAAATCAGACATCCCAAAGTAAATGAACAAACTAAATATTGTCTCTAAAGCACTGCAATATTCACTCTTCATGTTCAGTGATGACCTGCCCAAAAGCACTCAAAGCACGTCGTCCAAAATCATTAAGGCTTTTGAAACTGAAGCTACCTTTAGCACTTTTAGACAACACTTCTGAATATGCTGGAGTCATCCAGCTCACTCTCAGATCACACAGAGCTAAAATTAGCCCAAAGACTGATATTCTCCATAAAACCCATTTATAGCTCTCAAAAGAGTTCGGCTGCACAAGACATGGGGACACTGAAGTCCGAGTTTAATATTTAGATACAGTACAGCACATCCCAGTCCTCCAAATCTCTTCTATCCATTGTGATCCAAGACTGTAAAAAGGACAATATCCTTGAGGAACTTTGGAGGCTCTTCAACATGAAATTCTGGAGGAACCTCTTAAGGTGCTTCAAACATCCTTGAATTTTTTTTAAAGCACCCGAAGAGGTTCCTCCACTGTTTCATACTGAATAACCTCCAAAAGTTCCTCAAGGACCTACTACTATATACAGTGTACCAGTTGATGATGTACCTGATATGAGGTGATGTGTTGAATGATCACCACCCCACCTCATCCCCAACTCAACTCATCCCAGAATTACATGATCGTGCTCAATCCTTCCAGAGAACACAGTTCCACAGCTCAACTCGTGTCCCCACAATAAAATTAGGCAATGGGTTCAATTTGTGACCCAGCAATCAACATCAGATTCATTTGGAATCTATTATTACACACACACACACACACACACACACACACACAGACACACACACACACACACACACACACACACACACACACACACACACACGTTGTGGAACACCCAATATGGGTCCTGACTTCTGATGGGAAGTGTACATATATTATACAGCGGCGTGTTGTTAATCAAGAGATGACATCACAGACAGTCTGAAATCTGTTTTACTAGCTTACAATCAACCACAACATTATGACCACCTACCACACAGGAGCACTTTGAAATTCTACATTTAGACTGCTATCCATTGGTTTCTCAGCATACCTGGTAATCCTTCTTTCCTGCTGTCAGGGATTATGTGGGTGGTGGGTCATTCTTAGCACTGCAGTGACATTGATATGGTGGTACTGTGTGTTGCGCTAATATGAGTGGATCAGACACAGCAGCGTCACACACCACTACCGTGTCAGGATCACTGCTGTGCTGAGAATAGAACTGAAACTGGGTGTACATTAATGCAGCCACATCAGAATCATCCCGCAGACAGTAGCGGTGTCTTTATTTACATTACTGCCCAACCTCAGCACCCACTGCTTGTGAACGGCAGAACATCTACGCTAATAAATTTTATCGAAAGTGACCCTGTCCAGGGGAGCCTTCGGCATGGAGCTGCATTTCCCTGCACTGTTCTTTATCCATTTTTAGATCTTTAAAGTGATTAGGAGGAGGCACCCTCTAAGAGTGTCATTTCCACCCCACTCGCTTCCTCTCTCTAATGGAGAGGCTGGGGGACTGCCAGCACCCTTTGCACAGCAGAACGCAAGCGAGGCCATCCATTACCAATTGTGCTGAGTGCAGGCTTGCCCATTTATGCTGATCTAGGACCTGCTGTTCCCTGACTGCATCAACAGGGAGATACACCACAATGCTGAACTCAGACTAGGGTTAAATAAACCACATCGCAGCCCAACCTAGTGCCGCAATATTACGCCTAGCGCAGTGCATGCGGACATGGCTACCAGCCATTTCTAGTGGGGCAGGCATTCGGGAGTCAAGCCCAGGCATGTAGGGAGGTGTCCATTCATAACTCAGTCAGAGAACAGCAAGGACACAGCCAGCCTCTGTCAGACACGAGAGAACGAGAGCTCAGCAGAGATAAGCAGGGGAATGGGAAAGATGATGTCACTGGAGCGGAAACCCTGAGGAGCCTTCAGTAGGGCTTGTCCAAAGTTGTGCACTCGTGTGCTGATGCACAACGTTCTGGAATGATATATGGCGTTCCAAACATAGCAATGGGACCTCTAGAGAAACTCAGTCAGCACAGCCTGACCAATGAGAAGAGCTCTCCATGCATGCCCTGCTGAAACTCAAGTCTTCTGTCAGGCGGTACAAAGAAAAAGGGAAAGTCCAGTACGTCTTTGATACTTGACTTCAAAGAAGCCCATAGCAGCGCTGATTAAAGGACGGCAGAGGATGAGAAATCAAATTAATTAATAAATGATATATTAGTCTATAGCCTAATTAGTGTAGCACTATATATGGAAGGACTATTTAGATCACCAAGTGAACTGGTCACAAACACACAAGAGGCTGAGCCATGTTTAAAGTGAACGAAAACACACACACACACACACACACACACACACACACACACACACACACACACACACACACACCTAGTAAACTTTAAACTGTTCAGGGAATAATCATTGTTACGTTGCTGAGCAACCTAAATCTACTGTTAATGATCTCCATGGGAATACATCTGAATAAGACACAGTGGCTTGTACCAATAACTTGACTGAGCTAATGTCATGAGGTCAGTTTTGTTGCACAGTCTGTTGCTTAGTGAGGGCATTTTTCACACCTGTACTTTTGAATCTGGTTATATCAAACTAAATTTGTTTTCACCCTTAATACAGTTCACTTGGGCAGGGGTGAAAACATCAATCGCCCTCAGATGTTGACCCAAGCAAGCTCTGGAGTGGTTTGTTTGTGGTGAGAACATGAGGCGACCTCAATCTGACCCAACTATCAGGTGTAACCCACAGGTTTGAGCTGAATGCCTCTGCAAGTGTAGTTTAAACTGTTATACTGGTCAGATCATCTGTACTGCTGCTCCGCGTTAAACTGTACAGATATACGCACTGGTCCAAAGCACAGCAGCTTCGCCTGTAATTAGGTTCTTGCTCCTGTCCCAGACAGGTGTGACCAGTAAGCAGGAAGAACATTATAAATTATAATGCACAGTGAGAGACTGTAGTTCCTAGAAATCATGATAAAATGTCACTTTATAATATGACCGTCATTTAGAATCTATCAAACTATATAACCTATTGCTGCACAGTCAAGTATTGTTCCCCAACACCGTGGTTCTCGGGGCCACCAGCTGGTCTACAGTCTTTTCATCCATCCTGTATAGTGTGAGCTGGGTTACAGCAAAAATGTGGACAGTCTAGTCTTCCCTGTGGACCAGTTTGAGAACCACTGCCCTGATTAACCTTTCAGTGAATGTTTCTTTTACAGAATGTGCAAAGAAAAGGTCCTGCAAAAGAGTTAACCAAATAGAAAACACCCTGTAGGGTGTTGAGCGACTCTCCTGGGGAACATGAAAAAAAAAACACGAGATTGATATCTTTAATTACTCAGCGTCTCAAGATCTGAGTGGGGGGTCAATAGCAGGGTGTAAATCTTCACTGTGAGAGTTGAAGAGGTAGTGCAGGAGGCAATGGTGATGTACAACTTGTTCTTTGCTGTAGACTGCCTGGTGTGTAAGAGCCTGGCAGGGCAGTGGTGTTGGGGTTGGGTGGGGGTGGTGGAGTGAAAGAGGGAGGGAAAGGGGGGGGGGCATCATCATTACGCCACTGCGCTGGAATTCCTGCAGGTCGGCTGGGTGGCCAGAGACAGGGCCCTCCCACTGCACTCTTCACTTCCTCAAAGCCAAACTGGAGAACAAAGGAGATGGACTGAAGGAGGGAGGGCTGAAAGGTAGAGCCGGCAGGACTGGGTGGTGTAGTGGTATGAGAAAGTGAATGTCGGAATTGCTCCGTTACTTGATATATCCACACACTTTACCATACCATGCATAGCTTATAGTGAGCACGCCCAGCAATGACTTCCTGATTCACAGACACATTGCCAGTGTATCTATCATCCAATTCCTCTCTGTGGAGGGAAAATGGGGTGTATTCTGTATTCGTTTCACTGAACTGGGTGTGTAGCAAAGTGAACAGGTTCCGTCATTAATCAGAGTTTAAACCTTCACAGAAACATTCAAGGTAAAGAATATTTACTATATGCTTGTGGACCCTCTTCTAATGTATGCTGCTTTAAGTTGCACCCATTGCTGTCAAAGGTGTGCAAATGCACAGCTTTTCTAGAACCTATAGAGAAGAACTGCCAATAGAATAGGACTCTGGAATACACATGAACCAACTGGAACCATGCCCAATACCTGGTGTGGGCTAAAAGGATATGATTGGGGTGGAATTTTCAACCCCTAGGGGGCGCACTACACGGGTGCGAAAGAGAATGTTTTTGAACAAAATCCTGGGGCAAATTTTGACTTGCTGTACCTGAAAAGCCCACCTCTCTTATACCTCCCCTCAATTATTACTCCCATAATTGTGTATTAGCAACAACCTGACGATATGATATGATACACAATACAAGGTACAGTATGATCTACTGAGTGACACATGGGGAAATATACAGCATATTTTTATCAGACTTCAGGGAAACTGTCAGTTGTTTACACTAGAACGGAGGAGTCACTGAAAATGAACAATGTAAGAATGAATCACCGCCTGCTACAAAACTCAGATCAGCATCAAATCACCAGATTATTCAATTCTTAACATTCGTTCCGGATAAACGTGGACTAAGAGTGAACAAACAACATCGGTCGAGCGGTCCAAAAGAAGACAGAAAGCGTAGAGCGTTCTAGCAGGACTTTTTCCTCCAAGGAGGCCAGGCTTGCGCTCCATGTGCACAGAGGGGGACCGGACTGGACTAGCCTGTTCTGTTCTTTTCAGAGCTTATGTAAGAGAAGAGAATCAACCCCCCTGCCCCCCACCTCACTCACTCTCACACTCACCCTCTGTCTCACTCAGACATACACTCCCTCACACACTCACTCGCTCTCCTCCCTCATGTGCTTGCCTGGCCCGACCCCAGCTGCACTCTCTGCCTCCCGGGTTCTAGCTGGCTGAACGAGGCCTGAGCAGAGCGGAGTGCTTGTATACCAAGGCCGACACATTATCAGCATGCCAGAACACTAATCGTCAGCCACTGTATCATTCAGGTCTTGACAAAATAGTTCAGGTTCTTTAGTTTAGCAGAGCTTTGAAGCTACTATAGAAAAAATTACGTTTTGGTTTCCATCACCATAGATTTTAGGGGTGTAGTTTTACATACATGCATACTGAACAGTCACGGTACAGGCTCACGGTTTGGTGCATGCAGTCGAAGTATACACAGTAGGCAACAGTGAGGACGATATGGACAAAAATCATATCCCGATATATTTTAGCTGAATGGCAATGTATGACATACACACACACATATATATATATATATATATACACAATATAAGATCCAATATGAAAAAATAAGGTCACCCCATAAAATCCTCCTGTCTTTTTTACTATATTTAAACCTACTGAAATCTGATCTTCATTTCCCCTTTATAAACACCACGTCTCCATGTTATATATGTGAGATCATGAATGGGAACAGAGTAGAGCAGGAGCTGAAAACAGGGGGCGGAGCAGACAAAAGGTTTTCCGGCAGGTTAAAAAAATGTTATATAAAAACTTTGAAACAGAGAAACAATATAGTCTCAGACAATATTGTGCATAATTTATATCCAGATATCGATATAAACGTGCAATAACATCATAATTTCACAATTCAGCTGTAGGCTGGTGGATTTTCGTGGTATTGTGCGATGTATTATTGCAGAAAGTGATGACTTTTCCTGGCTTAGTCTTCCTCTTCTCTCAGGTATTTTACTCATACCGAACCAACCGTGAGGTCCAAACCACTGTGTGGATCAAACCATTTCACCTTCAAACCCGAGCTTTTGCTTACAGTCCTGGAGCTCCAGTAGAAAACAGGACTGTCTTTAAAAGGAGCTCAATTAAAAAAACATACACAGCTTGAAAATCTTTATGGCTTTATGCATGTTATGGAAACATTTCAAGATTCAATGAACAGTCAGGCTGTTATTGCCAATTAACATTCATTCATATCTACCCCAAACACTAGCATTGCTCCTGTCACTTGCCACCAAAGCAGCATCACCAGGCAGCCAACATGCTCGGAGGAAAGCCCCAGGTCCCCAGCTCCACCACACAACCTAACAAGATGCCAGCAAACATCACGTTTAGAGCAATGGGGGGAGAGAGAGCGCCATCTACCCACTTACAGATATCTAAAATGTAGTGGAGCATTTATTTAAACATAAAAAAATTACACAGATAATAGAACTCTCATTACTTTTTTAAACATAATAATGAAGATTAAACGTTCTGCTCTCTTTGCAAAATTTGCAACCGGAGTCTGTGCAGTAGAAACCAGAGCCTAGACCTATCCCCTCATTACACACCGGTATTCTGAGACCGCCCTCACAGAGCATAACGGCTCTGGGCCCATTTCTGCTACAGCCCTGACTGTCAAACACTTCCTTCTGAAGTGTAACTTCACCTTTCTTTGATGACGCTTAAATTCGGATTTCTGGAAGAAAATTGTCTCAATATTAACACCAAGTAAACTAACTGATGGAATTAAATGATGGAAAGATAGTACAAATGAGAAAAATGAGCTGGGCTGTTTTCCCATATATATGGGAATGGGCGGAGCCAACCCTCATACTGCAAACAGCCAGCAGACGTGCTAGACCTATGACGGCTTCACTTTTGAGAGATGATACGCTGACCATACATTTTACTTACTGGAATTAACAAATAATGAACCTTGATGTTAAATAAAATGTCCTAAGTACACCCAGAAAACATGACAGACTGAACATCCTAAGAACCAAAACTTCAGAAAAATGTCTAACACAAACACAATATGAAGCAATAATACCACCACCAGATTAAGCCTTAGTTTTTGTGCAGCTCCCAGCTTGAGTGATTAGGGCCAAAAATGAATTCTGGACTCAAGAGACAAGAACATTTGGGGGGAAAAACTCTGGAAAAAAGAAAAAACATGCCATTCATTATCTTTTAGCTAAGGGGCAGGATTTAAAGGGTAGTGGAACAGGTCAGCCGAAAGGACTGCTGTAGGCTGAGGGCAGTTAAGGGGAGAAAACTACAACAAAACAAAAACTATTGTGGCAGGTAGGAGTGTCTTAATTCACAAGAGAACATGGGGGCTAATACTCTCCCAAAACAAATGGACTTCTCAAAACAGGTCAAACCAGACTAAATGAGCACCATAAGAAGTCCAAGAACCACAAGGTTCCAAGAACTGGATTAACTGCACTGTGGGAAAGCACTTTTAGGTAGAGTACAACCACTCCGTGATAGGTGCGTTCAGTGGGAGAAGGTGAATCCAGATACACAACTGACAATACTGGACAAGCTAGAGGTCAGCTAATCAACAAATTAGACTTTATATATGGCCAAAGAACTACAGACACATGCTCCTTCAAGAGTACATTCTTTAAACAGAGAAGCCATTTCAAACCTTTTAAAAGTCTGAAGAACCAACCATTCTTTACCAATTTAAAGATTCATATGGTTCATCAAACCGAAAGAGGTTCTCCTACGGCTTTTAAGACTGTACCTTCATATTCAATGGTATTAATATGGTAGTTTACATTAGAGCTACAAGAACATTGCCGAGGTTAAACCTGCTGATGGTGGATGGTCAGTTCTGTCACTCCAACTCCTCTGAAAGGTACTGATGGAGCACCAACACTCCAGAAAACCCTGTTCCACTGCTCCCACAGTGCAATGCCGGGGGATTTAAACCCCTCTTGCTGATGTTTGGACCAATCTACAGACCATTCTACTTCCAATATACAAGCTGGGTGAGCAGGTGAATCCCAAATAGGTGGTGAGAATACAACTGAATGAACGGATACAAAGGAGTGTTGACAAACTTTTGGACATATAGTGGAAATATAGTAGACATGTATGCAAAAAAATCAGCATAGACAGATCTGATGGATATTAGACACCATTTATTGAACTCTAGGAGACAGAATGTCCAAGTGAGGCTGAACTACTGCAATATTATCTGCATTTCCTTCAATTTATTGTATCAGCAACACCAACCGTGCACATCAATATCAAAATCAGCATTGGCCAGCAACACCCACATCGGCACATTCCCAGTAGTAATTTTATTTAAACATTATTTATTACTGTTTAATGTAAATTCAGAAAATATTCTATGTTCAAATAAATGCTCAAATTCTTTAGCTTGGAAAACATTTGGTGTCAGAATTGTTCAACATTAGATATCTAATTTTTTACCAATGTTATTTCAAACGTTCCCAGAACTTTACTGGTTGCCAAACTGGGAATGTTGTGCAAGAAACATTCTAAAATGGTTCCTGGAATGATATTTCTGTAACACTACAGACTATCCTGCCAACTGATCATTTATAACACTCTTATAAATGATCTGTTAACTGCAAATTTCTTCTGATCCAAAGCATCTCCATATGGAAACGCCCGTGTGTGTGTGTGTGTGTGTGTGTGTGTGTGTGTGTGTGTAGTCATGCCACCTTCTCCTCTATGGCCTAGATATGAGTGACCGGAGCTGCCCGACACATTCGCCCTATCTGCTAGTAATTTAGAGCTGAAAACACAAACAGAGTCCAGGCCCTCCTCTTAACAAAGCACACACTGTGATTTAGACAATGACAGCCTTATCGCTATGGCAACTGACTGCTTTATTGCTGAGTGTGCGAGAGAGAGGGAGAGAGAGAGAGAGAGAGTATTCTCTCATTTGTACACAATCATTAATGCAATGGCACTTGGGGGGCGTGGCCTAGAAGCATCCACGCATGACATTCAAGTGCATTTAAATACGTTTGTTTGTTTACACTTAAATCAATTTAACCTGCTCATGTGGGGCTCTCAGGTGTGAAATGTGGGGCAGGTCGTTTTCAGGCGGGCTTCCCAATGGGTCTCATCATTACAGCCCACTTTAACATCACACCATGTGCCTTGCACTACCACAATGGGGCCCCAGTTGAACCCTTACTGGTCCCATTTAATACCCTAATGGGCATCCACATATGGGGCCAACAGGGAACCCTAGGACACCAGTCACTAGCTGGGCCAACCCTCATAACCCAGAGATCTCATTTCTCCATTTTGAGGCAACAAAACCAAAGAACAGCCGAATTCCCGTAGTCCACCTTAAATTGCCCATTATAACCCCACGGGCGCTGCACCATTTAAGGTGGAACGGCGAATTCCAAGTGGGCATTTTTGCCCATTGAGAGGATGCGTTCGTGAACGTCATTCGAGTGATGTTAAACATTAAAGTGTGAGATATACGAGCTGTCAAAACAGCCCGAACCTCCTTAAATCCCGGGTTAGCTCACCGCACCGGGGAGAGCATGTGTTACTGGATCCCACCTGAAACCCAATCCACTCCGGCGCTACGCAGCTGCTGCGGATCCCAACCTTAAGGCTACAAATCACAGACTGGGAGTAAGGGAGGAGTACAGATCCTGTTTTCATCTCGGGGCTGGGTTACAGCCAGCTTAGGCTGGACGTTGGCTCATCTATTAAAGCGATGCTGTGAAAAAGGCGAAAACGGGGCGTTTTAAACGCTGGAGGAGAATCCGGTCCGGAAAGCGCGGCTCCGGCCCGGAGTTTTTCTCCGACCGCCTGGGCGGCAGTGTAATTACATGAGCCACAGCAGAGCCAAGCAGGCGGTCGGAACAAAATCCCGACCTGGAGCACAGCTTTCTGGATCGGGATTCTCCTCCTGCTCCAAACCCCACGTTTGTTTACAAGTCATGCAGAAAAGTCCAGTCGCTGACGAGACGCTGAAGGTCGAGAACATTCCCCGAAGTCCTCCAGTGAGCCGGGGAGCGGGGAGAGGCCTGGGACTGATTAGTGTGGAGCAGAAATACCGCAATGGTCACCGAGCCGCCAGAAAAGCTCACTCCCACTTACCATCATATCTCTCCGCTTGTTCGGCGAGCTTCGCCTGGTACACGAAGTGCTCTCGGTCTGCCATGGCGCTGGAGCGGCGGCGGCGGCGGGCTGTGCGGCTCTGTCGGCGGGTTGGAGCTCCACTCTACCGGTAGCGCTCCTGTAAAGATGGCGACTTAACTCTATCCGGGAAAGCTCACTCACACACACACTCTCACTCTCTCACACACACACTCAGGCTCTGCCAGGCAGGCGCGCGCATACACACACACGCGCGCGCGCGCGCTTGGGGGTACTTCATAAAGCAGGATTTTCCACTTAACCAGTTAACCTGAGCCAAAACAACTGGAATGACCCCAGGGCTCTTCTGCATGGATTTCCAGTTCAGCCACATAGTTCCATCTCAAACTCCTGCCTGCCCAGTAAAGAAGAGCCCAGCCCTTTGGGCCTGAAGTTAAATGAGATCACTGGTTAATCACATCTGTAAAGCCCAGGGTAAGACCTGACCCACGAGGGCTGAGGCTGAAGTGGTCAGTCTGAAATGAGAAACCCTGCTTGGCTTGATGACCTAAAATCAAGGTCAGTGTGGCGCAGCAGGTAACAAAGGGAGAAGGGTTTGATTCCCAGGTTAGGCAGTTGTGCTGTGCTACACCAATAAGTGTCCTTGGGCAAGGTGCCAAACACCGCTTGTGTAATATGGAAGATCTCGTAAGTTGCTCTGGAGAAGAGCGCCTGCTAAATGTAAGCCTGTCTGTGAAAAAGAGAAAGGGCTTTAGGGACATTTATATTGGCAGCTATGAATCCTTTAAAGATGGTGACTTGATTCTATCTGGGAAAGCTTGCATACACAGATTAGCAGGATAACTTGAGCACAACTTTGGAATTATGAAATAGGAATGTGACTCAAAACTGTTCATAATAGACAGGCTTGGCTTCGGGATTAAGTTGTGAATAGGATTTCCAGGCAGCTCTAGGTAATTTAATCCTAAAGTCAACGCTGAAACACTTTCGCTTTGCACATCTCAACGAAACCTGCTTTAGTCTTAAGATCTCTTCTTTGGTTAACCAGAAAACTTGAGCCCAAATTTAGCCCTGTCCAATAGGAAAAGACCTGAGGGATGATCACTCTGGATAATCCTCAACCTTTGGTTCGAATTTTCTGGCTCTACTATGCTTTGAATTTATTCAAAGCCCGTCAACTGAGGAAAGCGATCTGTGGGACAGATGGACAGTCCTGGAATTTAGGCTTAGAAGATTTGGCTAAGCTGAGAAAGTCTCTTACTGTGGTTAATGCCACAATTTCTCAAAACCACTGTATATTTTTGTCCTCACCAAACAGAAGAATAGAATAAGGGTCATGGTTTCACCTACAATTCAAATAACCTGTAACTGTACACTTGGTAACCACCAGAGGTTCTAAACCCAGTTAAAAACCACTGCTTGAAAGATCCCAGTTATAAAAGCAGTGCTTTTGTATGAAGCTCATACACCTGTATGCACAGTTGAACTCTTGTCAGCAACTCTTGTGTCTCTGAACTTTACTTTTTTTTTTTACATAAAGGTAACATGGGTCTACTATAGTCCTTTGAATAGGGTCCAAATGACTAATGAACAACAAAACAAGAACTTTCACTAATATGCTTTTATTTATTGAGTGTATGAACACATTACATGCCTCTTAAAATGTTTCAACTTCAAATAATAGCTATAACACAATGGCACATTTCAGAATCAATATTAAGGTTTCCTCTTGGATTTCACCTTCCCCCAGTCTTCCTTCTGAGGAAAATGGAAGAGAAGACACTACAGGGGGCATAAATCAATATAAAAGACACAATGGGGACAATTCTTAGGCACACTCAAGTTGGAAAGGAGGAGGTAAGGTGCATATCTTATGATTCAAAGTGGAGGTCAACACATTTACCCTCCTTAAATGAACAGGCTGAAAAGTTTCTTAATCAAAAGGCATAATCTTGAAGAGCACTTCCACAGTTTTCTAAATTATTTAATGTGTGATAAGGAAAGTCAATCCATTTGGTTTGATGTTAAATGCTACCTTGTGCAGAATGTACAAACCAAGACGGTCCAAGTGTTTATATGTAATGTTGTTGGTAAAATGGTAGTAATTTCAAAACATATTCTTGCCATCACATAAAAAAACACAACTTTAAGAAGAATGGAAAAACAATCTTTTTAATTTAAACAGAAGTCAATCCGGAAAGTTTTTATTCCAAGTACTTTTGGAACATGTAAAACTTGCCCATTCATCGTGAAATGTTGACGCAATGCAAAGACAGATTCACACAGCCATACGAAGGATTTTGTGATGGTGACTACATACCTCTCTACTGATTTATGTTAAATGTTTTAAGATCACCACCACTGTGTTCAATTCTCACTTGGTTAAGGTTCTCTAGAATGGAGAATTTTACACTCTGAAAGACTTTACACTTTATTGATTACAATTATTCAAAAAAATTGAGGAAAACAAATCAAAAGAAATCCCCTTTAACCCACTGCTCAATTCTGTAAAGGCTAAATAGTGGTTTAAGACATGACTGAAGGTGTGAACATATTTTAACATGTTTTTATACACAGGGTTGTAATGAAACCAGTGTGTGAACTGAATAAACTCACAGAGAGCCTCATTCACCAACCTTAAAGAAATGTGTCCTCAAAATCCACACTCTGTTTTCACAAAGATTCTGTCATCCGCCAGGTTTTCTTAATTGGGGGTTATTTAATTTACATTTGAGAGGACAGTGGGCTCCATCATTTTAAGAGCTTAGCAGAGAACAGTTCTGCACTTTGAACAGTCTTTGTTAAGACCTCAGTTCTCAAGAACAAATGTCAAGTGAAGGAAATTCTTGGGAAAGCACTGGTGAACGAGGCCCATATTTATTACACAATTCAATTTTGCATTACAAGTTATGTGGAGAGATGAAGTCAGTTGGAGGCTGTCTGGAAGCACATGTATATTCCTGTCTTATACACCTAATAATAGAAATAAAATAAAAAAAAATCCAAAAATACACATACACATTGTGTACACTCTTCCCAAAGCTTCTTGTTCAGTATCTTGTTTGAGAGCATGAAACAGTCAAGTCAGTGAATACACATTCTGTCTATGTGATAATGCGTCTCTGTGTCTCTCCACTGGTCTCTAATACAAGTCATTCATTCCTTTGTACAGTTTTAACCCCTTTCCCCCCCATAGCACTGCATACAGAGCAGAGTGAGATACAGGTCAGAGAATGAAGAGCGCGACAGTAGCTTGGGTTACGGTGGTTTTCACACCAAGAAAAACAGCATCATGGAAAAGGTCGTGTAATTTGGTAATAAATTGTAAATAAACGATCGCTTATTTTTAATATCCATTGTGCACTTCTTCATGTAGAACAGGAGAAGCTGAGCCTATACTGGTAACAAACAGTGGACTTTCACTAATCACCAATCTCATCAAAGTATATTTGCTTTGGCTACAAAAGCTTAATAAACCAGAGACCAGTGATACTATTGATTTAACCATTATATCTAAATAAATTAAAAAGGCATCATTATAGTCCCACTTTAGGGGTGTCAATTTCATGTGCAAAGCTTCATATAGCAAAGATATCTGAGCATATTTCTGGTGACTGACTTGTACTGGTCAGTCACCAGTACAAGTCAGAAAAGATAAGCAGTCTCAACAGAAAAGATATACGGTCAGTTCACCAGACATGGGACTAAACAAAGTCTTCAAATACACAGAAAGCTGAAGGGAGATCCTCCACTGAACAAAACAAGGTTCAGGACCAGACTTACTTCCTATCCTAAGACCAACAAATCAGGGTTCAAAAGCTCAGCTATGCTAATCTTTTCTGACTTGTACTGGTCAGTAATCTTTGCTATATGCAGCTTTGCACATGCATCACTGTTATGAGCACTGGCAAGTGTGAATCAGGTAGTGTAAGCATCATCCCACCCATCCAATCATACAATAATTATGATTTCGTAATAGAGAACACATCGTGTTACATGTAGCATCTTTAAACAAGCATATGAACTCGCCCTTTCATATAGTATTTCATTTTTATGGGCCAATCAAAACCAGCACAATACCAAAACATATGCTCAGATTTCTTTAATGGGTTTATTCTTTTGAGGAAATGATCACCATTAGCAACCAAGCCAACCAGCTAATACTTGGCATTTGTATTTCTATGGAGTGTCAATCTGTCAGTAAAAGTAGTAGGTTTAATTACACTACAAGTAGAAATCATCAGGGCCCAAGCAATGTAAACCTTTACACAGCCAGTAGAGCAAAATTAACTGATCATGTTGTTCGACTGGCCTTGTTTATACAAGATGTAGGGCATCAAATGGCGTTTTTGGACCTGATCTGAATTTGCATAAAGCTGAAATCCACAACCAATATAATTCCACAGCAATTACTCCTGTAGCTTAGTGCTTCAGACTCTTCTCTGAAGAACGATGGCCACCAGAGAACCTGCTTATGACTTGTCTGTTTAAAGCTTTGAATACCAGACTCTTGTGGACTGTTCTGGGCATGACATTTCACTTCTCATTTTTCTAATCTCTTTTAAATTAAAACATCAATTGCACCTGTGGTGTCCTGTCATAGACAGACCTGTCAGTAATAGGGGTACACAATCAAATCAGCCTAAATTGGAATTGTCCTATTTTAGTATAAACAAGCAATCTGGCTTTGTTTGGCTCATTAAACAGAAAATAAATGTTAGTTTGGTTGATGGAATGTACTGAAAGTCAGTTCTTTAAATTCGGAATTGGCCATTAGAAGTAATGATCAGTGCATCCTTTGTCAGTAAAAGTAACGATCGATGGGTCCACAGTCAGAGTGTATGCATATATGTCAGTCAGATGTAATCTAAACTAAGGCAATGCGCACCTTTTCTAAGCTAAGCAGGATTTCGCCATCAAGATTCACTGTACTGCACCAGCTCTGGACTGTTCCATATCAAACAAAAGTCTTTCATAGCTAGCCTTTGGTTTTGCAAGCCTGGGCAAGCTTTGGAGAACACCAACTAAAATTCCATATAACCTAATGAAAACCTGTAGCACAAAACAGGGCTTAGCAAAACTGTTTATTGTTCTTGTGATAAATGACAAAATATGCAACAAAACACAAAGCTCTTATTTAGCTCAGTTACTGTTAGAATCCAACAGATTTCATCTTCTGAGGTTATATCAAACATTTTGAAACAATTGTCAACTGAGAACTGTAGGCTGAACTGGATAGAACTGCTTTTCATGTGCACACCAGTCAATGCCAATATACAAACCTTTAGAAACTGGGAAATATTGGATTACTTATTATGGTTTACAGAAACTTTTCTCGGCATCATTTACTGTGTGGTTACAAATGCAGTAAAATGAAAACATTTTAGTGCAGTAGTCCACCATCACTTTTATTCTAATCTTCTGAAGTTCAATAAATCCATCATCAAATATCAGTCTGCAACATCTGACATTTTCTATTATCTTCAAATATATTCATTACAGCATTGAAGCACTCGAAACTGGATACTGTGCATTACATGGCATATTTTTAAAATGTGTTTGTATGCACTACAGTTTCTCGTGTACTGAAGGGAACGACCAATCAGCAAACTGCCACTGGCCTTCCTAAAATCCTGACTGGCCCAGCTGATGAAGCTCATGATTGATAGACTGGGTGACTGGAATGCTTTTACAGGCGATGTGGCTCCGCTGCACCTTCGACAACCATTACGTAAGCTCATCTGTCAATCACAGCTGTCGCGGCGGCGATGGCCCTAACGGAAGAGTCAACAGAGTGAGAACGACAAGAGACGGGCTGCTGGAGACACCCTGCAGGATTCACCTGTCTGCGTCCATCTGTCCTGCCTCCCTCCAGGCCCAAGCAACGGCCTGGTCCCACAGACACAAAAACAAGGGATAATAAATGAAATTGCTCCTTGAGTAACTTGTACACTTGCCAATGTAAATGTAACCGAGTCAGACATACTATGTTTGCTACCAGATGAGAAAGGACGTCTGTACTAGAACGTTGGAGAAGCTTCAGCATTGTGGAGCATGCTTGTGGATTTAGGAGGTTGAACACAAAGCACAATGGTGTTTGTTTCAAGCAGGAAAAATAAACAAGGCAGCAGGGCAGACACGTGCTGCGTGTCTTTGGCACCGGAGGTCAAAGGAAGGCGAACGTACACAGAGGGGAAACTGGATGACAGGGACTTGGGAGGAGAAGGAAAAAGGAAAGGACAAGGAACAGCAGAGAGAAAGGAAAGTGGAGATTTTTCCTCCCTTGTCTTTAAGTCAGTATCTAACATCCTCCATCATACTCCTGTCAGAGAGAATGAAAAGCAGATCTCGGAACCCCGAGTCCCAGCATTTTTCTTCGAAAGGAATTCCTGTTTTCAATCAATGATCCAGAACACTGTAGTCTGGAAACTCCATTGCCAGCAGGGTCATCAGGCATGATAAACAGAGTAAAATACAAATAATAAAAAAAATGCATAATATTTAGCAAGTAATGTTTTATATATATATATTTGTCTTTTTTTCCATAATAATATTTTCCATTTCTTTTAAGTACAAAAGGAGGACCAGAGGGCAAATGGTAGTGTTGGTTGGCCCCTATGAGTGTGTTGGTGTAGACTTCCAGAGGAGGGCAGTGCAAGCCTAGCCAAAGTCTTTGGGACGAGAGACAGATAAGCAGTGCTTCTTCTCTCTCCTTTCCATCAGCAGTCAGAAGGTATTGTCCACTGTCTTATTTAAGAGTTCCTACTGCACTGGTTTTTGGACAACAGTCTTAAGAAAAAAGAAACACAGCTAGTGGCTAGTTTGATGCTTGTATGTACACTATTGCTATGAAAGTGTGTATGTGCATACGTGAAAGAGTAGGCCTATATCTATGTGGGTGTGTTTGATCACTTCACCAGTATTTAACCACCCAAACACCCAGGATGCTTACGCAATTTTCTATGGACAGAATGACTTGAATGGATACGACAGAGCGTGGGGAACTGCAGTGTGTGTGTGTGTGTGTGTGTGTGTGTGTGTGTGTGTGTGTGTGTGTGTGTGTGCACGCACACATGTGCCTCAGCTCTCATCTTCAGGCTGTTGTGGGTCGAGCAAGCGGACATGTGTGAAGGGGAAATGGCCTTTCTTGCCCTTGCACTCTCCCTCCCACTGGCCGTTCACGTTGATCTTCGTCACCGTCACCATGTCGCCCACCTGCACACACAAACCTTGTTTAGGAGAGCGCAAGATCACCCTTCTGCAGCGCCACTGCTGCGTAATGGGGACCATATGCACTAGGCATGGTCATACATAAAATATATTTCTAAGAGAAAAGGAACACAATCATTTAGTATAATGACAGGTATGAGAATGACAAAATGGACAGAACACTAGCATACAGCCACATTTTGGTGATTGGTTTTCTGACTCTTTTTTTTGTGGATATTGCTGCTTAAAAAATATCCATTTTTTAAACTTGTATCAATTTGAATGAGGGCTGGGCGATATGGACAAAAAAATAATACCCTGATTTATTTTAGCTAAATGTATATATATGATGCGATGTGTTTTCCTAAAATTTTATTTAAAAAATACACCATCTTGCTTAAAGTATCGCATAATACACTGAATCCTATACCCTGTATAGGTGAGAAGTGAAGTGAGGTGATTGGAACGTAAACAAGCAGCCACACTGGCCTTTTGTGAATAAGACTGGTAGTCACACGTAAATACTATGAAGTGATCTATTCTTACCTCTAGCGCAAGGGCAGTCTTGTCATAGGCATTGGGCACCCTCTTCTGGATGGCCCTGGCATACACCGGCCCGTTCTGTAGGTTAGGCAGAGGAGTGTTGACCACAGGCTGGGCATAGTCAAGCTTTGTGGGGACTGGTCCTCCAGTACTATCCACTGCTCCAACCGTAGGGGTCCCCAAGCCTGCCTGCCCCAAAGGCACACCACCTACATTAGTTGGTGAAGCTGGACGATACTTCTCTACATAGGGCACTGGGATCATCCCAGCTCGCCCCTCGCTGTTTTGTGCGTTCCACCACTGCTCCTCAGGCTTCTCCAGCACTCGCAGTACATCACCCTTACGGAAAGGCAGGTCCTCCTCATCATTTCCAGGGAAGTCAAAGAGGGCGCGGACATACTCGGCTTCCTCTGATCTCTGGGGGATGCCAGCGGGCGCAGTGCTGATGAAACTGGCGTGCTTGGATCTGTTGATTGGCTCAATTAGCGTGGTGGTGTCCAGGTAATGGATCTTGTAAAACTCTAGCAGACCTGGAAGGGTGTCAAACTCCTGGTCCCCAATACGGAAGCGTGAAGACGTCACACCTGGACAAAATCAGGATTCAAATTAAAATAACACAAATGATTCACAGAAGTTTAACATCTTGATGGATCAGCAATGGAATGTGGAAAATACTGATCTCGATCACACACACACACACACACACACACACACACACACACACACACACACACACACACACACACACACACACACACACACACTATTGAACACTCCTTTCTTGTTGCTCCACCTTGTAGATGTAAAATCAGAGACAGAAGCTCATCTGTTTCTGCAGTTTGTGAACGGGATGGTGGACTGTTCCAAGTCCAGCAGTGACACTGGGTTTAAACCCAGCAGTGGGTTTAAACACTCTAGCAGCAATGCTGTGTCTGATCCACTCACACCAGTGCAACACACACCAACACACTACCACTATGTCGTCAATGTAACTGCTAGAGAAATATTGAAGAAAAGACTTTTCACAAAATACCAAACATAAATTCAGTTCTGAATTTCAGTCCTCAATCTTGGCTCAACTAGCTCAGTGCTAGCCAAAGATTGAGCCACTACCATCCTCAGTACCCCTTAGCATATTCACGGCTATGACTGAGTATCATTGACATGTTTACATTAACATTTAGCTTATGTTCTTATGCAGAGGGATTTACATACATCATGTTGTACAGGTAAGAGGATGTAGCGTTAGCTTGTCCAAGGACTCTTACTGGCATAGTGTGGTGGGTTTGCCTGGTCACTTCATACATGATGGCTATTGATCTAAAAAAATTTGCCTCAAATCTGACAGCTTTCTGGTCTGCCACCCATGGTGTCTGGGCTGTCCTGAAGTACCATTTGCCTTCAGTGTTGAGGCAAAATTCTCTGTTCAAATAACAAATCCTTCCTGAATCAAAATGGGTGCATTTTAGTGCAGCAGGGCAACTAAGATTGCTTGAGAATTTTTTTTTGAAGCAGGTTTAAATGAATCATTAAACACAAACTGGGAAAACTACCCTCATGTGAACAAAGCTTATCCTTCAGCATGACGCACCATGAATAGTCCACTAAATAAAATCATCTCTGTCTGCATACCTGGACCATAAGTCAACCAAATCACCGAACCCAAATGAGCAAAATCTGATTAGAAATCAAGTCAACTGACCAGCATGCGGTTGTATGCCAAAGGCTGAACATCCTGGTACATTTTTCTTGATTTTCTAAGTGGAAATGAATATTTTTAAATATTGCATTTTCCCAATATTAGCTATTTTACTAACTAACCTAAAGGCATTCCTAATAACAGGTGGTTAAAAATAAGAATTCCAAAAAATAAACAGCAACATGGATTTAAATGGTCAGGTAATTCCATTTTCCTGCCTGTACCTTTGTTACTGTTCACTACAGTAACCACCATAACAGTCTTGTCAAACAGTCCAAGATCATTACCCCTTGATGAACCAGCTAAAGACTGCACAGTAGTAGAAACATTGCACACCATGGCATTTTGAAAGTGTAAGATAAACCTCAGTCCCTTGTTTCAACACAATAAGATGCCTCTCATTCAGCAGCTTCTAAATGGACTTTTCCATTCCACCTTAAATGGAGCAGCTAGAGATGTCCTAAATTCAGAATCAATTTAACTAAAGCAAAAATTTGTGATCTACAGCATCTATTACAGAGAAGTGCCGAGTGTCCAGCCAAGGACTCAACAGGGTCTAGAAGTCCGATGATTACTCCTTTTACCTGCCGTTTATCTGGAAACAATAGATTGCCAACAAATGATGCATTGTTAAATTTAAGA
Source organism: Acestrorhynchus altus (assembly GCA_034509495.1). Lineage (NCBI taxonomy): Eukaryota > Metazoa > Chordata > Actinopteri > Characiformes > Acestrorhynchidae > Acestrorhynchus > Acestrorhynchus altus. The sequence goes on along the minus strand of CM067511.1, from coordinate 8,362,908 downwards.
TAAATCTAAAATCATGCAAGAAAGTCTAATTAATCCAATAAACAGTAAACACTGCCTTAAAATGTGCAAAAGTGAGTTCTCTGTGAATCTGTACGTCCACTTTAATCACAAGAACATTGTGGAATCTGGGGAGCACACCGCAATATACCAATAAGTCCTTGGGCAAAACTCGTAACAATGCATTCACCTACTGAGTAACAGAATTCAAGAGAAAGTCATTTTCAACAAGAGCATCAAAACACAGAATCACAAGTTGGAACAGGGACCTACGTGAAACACCAAACTGGGAAGTAATATGGCACAACATCTTCACATCATCAAAAAATCTGTCTCATCAGTTAATTCACTATAAGCTTGCTCACAGGATCTACATTACTCCCTGTCGAGCCTTCGTGATGAAACTTTCTACTGACAAAAACTGCAGCAGATTGGTCAGTTGGGTTTAGCTGGAGATTACATGCATATGTTCTGGTCATGTTCAGTTGTAAAGTCTTTATGGTTATTTGTCACACAAATCCTGTCTGGTTATCTATGTTTTACTATTCCTCTGTGCCCAGTTTTACTTTTGTTACTCAACGATTCTAATCTACTGCTGAGTGCACAACAAAGAAAAGTCATGATGGCAGCGACAACAGCAGCCAAGAAATCAATCTTGAAAGGATGGTTTGAACCCAGCAACTCTCTGTTACAGCTGTGGTGCAGATATTTTCTGGACATACTTATTTTGGAGCAGGCAACAGCTAGATTCTATAATGCTAAAGCAGCAACGATTCATTTTTGGACTGGTATCATAAATCATGTTAAAACTTTGTAACTATGGATGTATATTTTTGATTATACTTCTATATACTCTTTATATCTTTTAACTTTGAACTGTAATTAACCCCCCATTTATTTTGTTTTCAATTTCAATCTTCTTTTTGGAATGCTGAGAATTGTTAGTGTAAAATCAATTATTAAAAAAAAAAAAAAAAGAAAAAAAAAAAAAAAAAAAAAAGAATCACAACAAGTTGTGGCCAAAGTTTTACATACAACTGTAGATAAGCAAATGTGCCAACGGATCATTTGTGGCCATACAGCTCATGCTTTTTCCTCTTTTGCAGTCACATTAGAGCATGTTGATAAGTAACAGAGGTGATTCAGAGCCAAAGGAAAATGTGACAATAGCTCTTGGTCACTTGCACACAAAAGGAACCAGCCCTTCCACTTCATTCATCCTATAAGATCCAGCTGTTTAGAGAGAGCAAAGAGAGCAAGAGAGCAAGAGAGAGAGAGAGAGCAAGAGAGCGCGCGAGAGAGAGAGAGAGAGAGAGAGAGAGAGAGAGAGAGAGAGAGCGAACAGTGGACGAGGCACAACATCACACACATTCCGTGAACACCAAACTGAACAGTCATCCTGGCTCTGTCACCCAACCCATTCATTCCCAGAATGAACCTCTGAATGTCAACCACCTTGCAGTTCCACAGGGAAATTCCACTTCTCCACCCCACTCAACAAGCCAACCCCTATCTACTCTTACAGTTAGGTAAGACCTAGGCGGGGATGCACTGAGCAGGTAGACGGACATTAACACAAACTGCCCAACTCTGATGTCAAACCAATGAGCCTTGTTCTGGCCAGAACAACAGAAACATATTAGGCATATATAGTTATTATATGAGCATATTTCAGTCCCGAAAACACGTACAGGCACTGTAACTGTAATTATTGCTGTATCAGTAACAATTTATTTGTGCTAATGCTGGAACCTGAACACAGTATCAGCAATACCATAGAAACATCTGACACATTTTGGGATTATTTCATGCAGTAACAAGCATGCTCACTGAAAATCTGCGATTCAGTATTTCAACGGATGATTGACCTCAAGCAAATATTTTTCCAGGTTAAATTAGTTAAAGGCTCATTGCATACAAATTGCTGCATAAACATTTTGTTTTCCAACTGTGGAAGAGAGCTAACTCTCAGCACACATTGTGAAGGCTGGATGAAATGTGTTGGATTTGGGTTGGAGGTGAATCAATTTGTTATACATGTGTGGGGATTCCCAAGCCATGTCCACTGTCCCCTGAAGTAACACCAAGATCAATTTACAAACTGCAGTCCCATAACTTTTGGCAAAGCAGTTATTTATGGTTAGTGAAGGACAAGCATTTGTAAGAGCAACACAATTGACAATTACTTATGGCTTTGTTGCTCACACCTGTTCTATACAAATGCAGCTTCTTTATGAGCTTAAACATTTATGACAGGGTAGGCCTGGGCGAGATTTTATATATATATATATATATAAATAAAAGTTGAGGCAATGTTGATATGGAGTCTTTAATAATAAAGTTTAATAATAAAGTTTTTAAATAATGTTTCAATCTTGCGGAAACCTTTTCTCTGCTCCAGTTGCTCTACTCTACAAACAACATACGGCTACTGTAAAATTCCTTAAAACACCACTTTATTACACTGCATTCCACATTATTATGCATAATGGAGTTTAACATTTTATAGGTTGTAAAGAACTGAAAACTGGTCATTTTTGAATTTGCTGCATTAAGAGGTCACATTTACTGAAATCAAAAGATATTTCAATCAAAAACATCTCAAATTACATCTTAACATAGGAGCCTCCAGGATGTCAGAATAGTCTTCCAGAGCTGGTGTTTTGATGTGAACTGCATCCCACCCTCATACATCTTTTGCTTGAGGATACTCTAAAGGTCCTCAATGAGGTTGAGGTCAGGGGAGGATGGTGGCCACACCATGAGTTTCTCTCCTTTTATGCTTATAGCAGCCGATGACGGGTATCCTTTGCAGCGTGAGATGGTTTGTCATGCATTAAGATAATTTTGCTACAGAAAGCAGTTGTTCTTTTTGTACCATGAAAAAAAGTGGTCAGCCAGAAACTAAAGTGGCCTACTGGCTCTCTCCCCATGATTCCGGCCCAAAACATGACTCCTGGCTGATGTCGCAGTCTTGTTGGTAAACAATGGCCATCCACCAATCATTCACTATTCCACCCATGTAGATCACCCAGGGTTGCATGGAACTCATCAGTAACAAGACTGTTTATAAATTAATCTTCATGCATGTCTGGGCCAAATGCAACCATTCCTGCTCATCAACACTGGATAGGGGTGGCAGAATAGTTGGTTTATGCACAACAGCAAGCCTCTTGAGGATCCTACACCTTGAGGTTTGTGGGACTCCAGAGGCACCAGCAGCTTCAAATATCTGTTTGATGCTTTGTAATGGTATTTTAGCAGCTGCTCTCTTAACCAAATGAATTTGTCTGTCCGAAACTTTCGTTATTATGCCTTTATCTGAACAAACCCTTCTGTGCTCTGAACACTTCACATTACGATGATCACACAAACTTATATCTAATGTTTTCATACATTGTCCAAGGTATTGCACTGACACTTTTCAGAGAGATAATTTTTCTTTCCTATACTGCTTGAAACCTGTGGTCCACTAAATAATGTGGAACAACCTTTAAGTAGTTTTCCTATAATTGGGCTCGCCCGGCAAACTAATGATCACAGGTGTCCGAGATTGATTTCAGTGGTCCAAACAGCCCTGAGACACAATACCATCCATGAGTTTAATTGGGAAAGAAGGAAAATAAATAAATAAATCATCTGACACTTCCAATATACATAGTTATTTGGAACGCAGCATAGTAAAGAAAAGTTTAGCATATAATGGAATTGTATTTTCTCAAGCTGAATCAGCCTTTCTTTCATTAGTGGTTCTGGTAGTACGACCTGCAGATAAAGTTTAGAGTCAGTTACACATTTACTATATTACTATTTAAGTCATTATATTCGTCCATTCCACTTTTCCATTACAGCAGTTAAATCTATTCAACCAGTGAAGATCTATATCATAATTCTGCTGACCCACCTTCATCTGCAGGTTTGTTTTTAGTATCGGTGAAGATTGCAGAGCCATGACAGCACTCGTGCTGAAAGCTACAGCTTTGTAAATTAGTAACTCCAGTAAAGAACAAACTTGTGTCTGCCTGTCTTGGAAACTGGCGACATGCCCAACGGAACATCACATCCTTCCCAAAAATCACACTCTAGCCACACACTCTTCCACTTGACTGTGAACGAATTTGTTTCGCTTGTACTTTTGTTATCTGACTCCATCATCTGTACTACCACTAATAGTGAATCCACAGTTTTATAACACTGTTTATTTCTCGAGATGAGCGGTCACTTGCCCCTAGCATAGTGGTTATACCAGGGATAACACTACAGTTGGCAAACTCTTGATTCTTTGGATGCAAAGTGGCAGGAAATTGAAAATACATGTAAAAAATAAAGGTCAATAAGATAAAAATAAGAAATGAGGTGTGAAAGGCAGAAGACTACTTAGGTGACCAGCTCTTCTTTTTTATTGGGCAAAAGGTTGTTGTCAGGCAGACCAGGCAATAAAAACTCTGAATAAAATTTGATGTTTTCTTATATACAGACCACCATTCAAGAGACTGAACTGTGGTCAATAATAATAATAATAATAATAATAATAATAAGTGGAGGCCCAGAGTGACTCAGCAGTCTAAGGCGCTACCACTGAGGAATCCGGGTCATGCTGCTTGCCATCGGCAGCCGGGGTCAAGAGGAAGAGGGAATGGTCCGCTCTCTCCCCACATCACATACTCAGTGTGATGCCATTCGGCACAGGTGTCTGTCAGCATCTGCATTGGAGCTGTAGAGCCAAGTGCGTTGACTGTCCAGCAAGGATGCAAATGGCAGCAGTTTGAAAAGAGGAGGTAGGCTGGCATCACATTGGGCAAACTATGTGCTCATCTCCCCCTAGTGTCGGGAGAATCATGTGATAGGGGAAGCAATAGGGATTGGGGTCTAAATTTGTGAGACAACCAGGGTAAAAATAATAATAAGAATAATTATAATACGTGACTTGAAATTCTAATCCCTTCAATTCCTGATCAGTTTAGCAGAAAATAAATTACAAATCACATCATAGTTATTATAGGAGAATCTTCACCCCCAGTTCTGACCTTCTACAGGATCCACCTGAAAACCAGGACTGATTTGTCCTTTAGATTTCAGGGTTTAACAGGGGACAGGAGGGGGACTGGGGTGGAAGAGGTGAACCGGGGTTAAAGCCGTGGAAGAGGAGAACCGGGGTTAAAGCCGTGGAAGAGGGAAACTGAGGTTAAAGACGAGGAAGAGGGAAACTGGGGTTAAAGCTGGATGAAGGAGTTGAAACCTGCACTGAGGAGAAACAGGACCATAAACGGACATTACTGCGGTCAATAAAAACACGCCGCTGTGAGAAGCGTTCAGGCTCCAGCACATGAACCGGCTCTTAAAGGTACCTGGTCCAGACTGCCGGCTGTTGTTAATGCTGTTGATTATATAATGGGAGACCTTTGAGTTTTCGGACACGGAGAGGACATAGTCTCCTCTGATGGTGGTCGAGTCTCTGACCACAAACACCCCGTGTCTCTGTCCCTGCAGCAGCGCCACGGCGTCCTTCCTGCTGATCTTCCCCCAGTACCAGCTCCCGCGGTCCTCGGCGTCAAAATGGCCCGCCATGACTGTTTCCTTACGCCGGGGCTGTTCTTAGGCCTGTGTCCCCGTCCTGTCCCCGTCCCCACTTCAACTCATACAACTAAGTTCGGCTCCGGCAGCGACTCGCTCCGCCCGAGAGACCGGGAGCATCGGGCCGCCTCGGCTCAGCGCTCCGACCGGCCGGCGCGGATCCGTCCCTCTGAACGGGTCTGGAGGTCCCACTCGGCCCCGGCTTCACACACACGAGCTCTTTGTTGAAAGCTGTGCACTTTCACTCGACATGTCACTGTTAACTCCGAAACTGAAATGGCGGACGTGGGGAGGATTATTGAGCTGAGCGGCCGGATGTGAGGTAAAGACTCAGTTTGAAAATCAACCCGCTCGGTGGGAGTCGACGAGCACCTTCAGAGAGCGACCCGATCAGCCCACTAATACTACTACTAACACTAATACTATCACTATTACTAATATTATCACTAATACTAACACTACTATTAATACTATCACTACTACTAATACTATCACTACTACTAATACTATCACTACTACTAATACTATCACTACTACTAATACTATTACAAATACTAATACTATCACTTACACTAACACTACTACTAATACTAACACTACTACTAATACTATCACGAATACGATCACTACTACTAATACTACTACAATCACTAAAAGTATCACTATTACTGTTACAAATACTAATACTAATATTACTAATACTAATATTATTATTAGTATTTTATTATTATTATTAGTGATAGTATTAGTAGTAATAATAAAATGAGTATTAGTAATAATAATAATATACTACTAATAATAATATATTATTATTTTTAGTAATGCTCATTTTATTATTACTACTAATACTATCACTAATACTAATATTACTACCACTACTTATATTAATACTTCTATTACTACTAATACTAATACTACTATTACTAATACTATGAATGCTAATACTACTACTGTGACTAATACTACTACAATTACTAATAATACTACTATTGCTAATACACCTATTACTAATACAACTTTTACTAATAATATTAGTACTACTACTATTGCTAATACTATTACTACTACTGACAGTATTACTACTATCACTAATACTACTACTAACAGTACTATTACTAATACTTTTACTGCTACTGTCTACTGCTAATACTACTATAACTAATGCTAGGACTAATATTACTAATACTAATAATACTGCTACTATTTCTACTACTAATAATAGTGCTACTCTAATTACTGGAATTAATATTAATATTACTAATACTAATATTAGTGCAGCTAATTCTACTGCTACTGACATTACTATTACAAATACTGCTGGTACAAATTCTATCCTAATTACTAGGACTAATACTAATATTACCAACTACTAATATTCCTGCTGCTTAGTTTAATATTACTGACAGTACTTCTACAATTATTGCTGCAGCTACTACTAATACTATTACTCAAATTACTAGGACAAATACTAATATTACTAATACCAATGTTACTGCTGCTAATTTTACTTTTACTGACAGCACTTCTATACATACTGCTGCAACTACTATTTATGCTTCTACTCCAATTACTAGGACACAGTCTAATATTACTACTAATAATATTACTGCTGCTTAGTTTAGTATTACTGACAGTACTGCTACAATTACTGCTTCAGCTACTACTAATACTATTACTCAAATTGCTAGGACAAACACTAGTATTACTAATGCTACTATTACTGCTGTTAATTTTACTGACAGTACTACAACTAATACTGCTACTATAATTACTAACACATACTAATAACACATACTAATAATAACAATAACACATACTAATATTACTTATACTAATATTACTGCTGCTTTGTTTAATATTAATGGCAGTACTATTACAGTTACTGCTGCAGACACTTCTAATACTATTACTCAAATTACTAGGACAAATACTAATATTACCAACAATAATATTATTGCTTATTTTAATATTTCTGGCAGTACTACTACCACTTAGTACGATAAATGGGTCTATTATGAATAGTAATATTACTTCTGCTTTTTACTTCTGCTTTTACAGCTTCTAATATTAATACTAATACTTCATTATTGGATGAATACTTCTACTACTTCTGCTACTGATGCTACAACAGTTTGCACTTGACTGACCTGAAACAAAGGTTATCAAAGCACTTATAAATCAATGGTGTTTTTGCTTGTCCTCAGTTCCCATCTGTGTGAATCAGCATTTTCTGTATTCTGTACACTCATCCATGCTTGTACATCGTTCAGTTCAAGAGAAATATGCAACAGTCTGTACAAACTGACCTAACAAACCAATAGACTGAGTAACTTTTGTTATATACTTGCTCTTTACTCCCGCAGAAGACCACAGGTGCTGATTCTCAGTTTATTTAGTGGCAGAGTGGCAGCTTAAGTAAACTCCATCAGTAGACAAATTGAAAGGAGACTCTAATACCCTGTTGAGCTGCTGCTAGCCTAGTGTCCCAGTGTAAATTATGACCAAAATTGATGATCAATCTGTGAACCAGACAGGCCAAGGACGTGTTGCAGTCTGACTTTCCCAGTAAACCCTCGCTCTGTGTGGGGGTGAGCATTATCCTGCTGAAAAAATGCCAGTTGGGTGGCCTGACATTAGAGTAAACTCTAACATCTGAGATTTTAGTGTCCCTTTTATCACTACTAGGGGTAACCAACTGACGTATTTGATTACTCCCCAGAGCACACCAGCAGTGTGTCGCTCCACAGCAAAGTCAGGATAGAAGTGTTCACCAACACTCCTATCTAACCATTGTCAGATCTCAAACATAACCTGGATTCATTGTTAAAGATGATACGGTTCCAGTCCATAGCGATCCACAATGGCTTGGTTAGAATGGAGGAGATGGTGGGCAATTAATCGAATACTGCTTCTACCATACTGCTTCTTTCAGTCCAGTGTTTCCTCTCAAAATCTGTCAACTGTGTGAACTGTCTTTGAATGCATTGTAAAGGCACATCACTCTAGATAACCTAGTTCCACTGCTCCACAGCCCAAAGCTGGTGGGCTTTATATTTATACCCTTCTAGCCCTCATTAGATATTGGGTACAGTAGACTCATAAGTTTGTGTGTGTATTTGAAGCTGTTCAGTGAGCTGAGAGTGCCCCTCAAAGTAGCTGAATTAGTAGAATGAGTGTCCTCAAACATGTTTATACTTTTAATTGTCTAAATGGACCGTACTGGGAGTCATGTAGTACTACTATAGAGCTTGTCTTTTAAAGAAATAAAAAAACGGCAACGGTTCCTTACTTTATTGATTCAGTTTCATAGAAAAAAAGTACACTGCATGTCCAAAACTATCTAGACACCCCTATTAATTCAGTTGAACAGTGTTCTTTGGGGCTTTGGAGCTCCATCTAGTACATTTAGGATGTGTTTCAGTTTCAGAACTGATCCAATATCATCTTATTGTGAACAAAGTATGATGGCTGTAGTTCTCAGTGGATACCAAGAGGGGGCAGTCTTGTACAAAACAAATTGTAGTACACTGAGGTAATGTTACTGTGATTATTCAGGAGTGGTTTAGTGATTGTTATTTCATCCTTTCAGTTCATTCACAACAGTTTTCCACCAAAATATGTTCTTAGAAAGCACGTTTACTAAGCATACTTGAATAGAAATTTAATGATTACTCTATTGCTCAGTGGTTACACCATGTACCACCCATCATACTAAAACTACAAGTAATTTCACAGGAAAATGTGTGACACACACACACACACACACACTTATACAGAGTAGGCTAGATGTGGCCTCCACATGTCATACATGTCATCTTTTGCAGGTACATTTTCCTAATTTTTCTCCTTGTTTGGAGCTTGCTCATTTTTACAGTCTGCAGTCTAGCATGGAAGGATGTTTGATTACAGAGAAAGAGAAAAACTACAAGAGTACAGTATTGTGAACCATATCACTGTTAAAAATACAAGATGCTGGAGGAACTTTTGGAGGTTCTTCAGTTTGAAAATGTGGAGGAACCTCTTAGAGTGCTTCCAGGAACCCTTGAAGAAACCATTTTCCTTTTATTGAAGGTTCCTTGAAGCACCTTAAGAGGTTCCTCCACAGTATCAAAGGCAAAACATGCACAAGTTCCTCAAGTTTTGAGTTAAGAACTTAATTGAGGCATACTTGGTTCATGCAGCAGATTTTCTGAGGTCATCTGGCATCTGGCCCCTTGGGATGCTTCACATACCACCAGTGGTACACATAACACAGTTTGAGAACCACTGCTGTATAATAACAAAAATCAGTGGCTTATTTTGAATCACCTTTGTGTATAGCAAGAGTTATTATGGTCCCCATCTTTAATTTCACATACTGGACCAAAACTTTGTCTTGACAGAACATTCTCCACAGCTAACGCTGACCTACACATACACGCATCATTGAAAATTTATGAACAGGCTATGCAGCAAGAACATCCAAGAATACCTCAGAACTAGAGGCCGTCTGTAAAGAGTGGGGTAAAACCATGTGTGGACTGAATGGACTAATGTAGTGGTTCTCATTCCTGGTACTGATGAACCTCTGTCCTGTTTGTTAATGTGTTTGGATGGAAAATGCTCAGATGCTGTTTTACAAGCTGACTAAGGAGCCTGTTATTGTCTCAGAATGAAACATGCTCATTTTCCTTTTATGGTGGGCTTGTTGGGAAAAAATTACCCTAATCTGACTGGCTGGTTTTCAGCACCCCAACAGCTCACAGGATCCTTGTATCGTGGCATAGCAAGACTTGCAATAACATGCAAACACATTGTAAACCTTTTTGTAGTTTCCCTGGCTTTTCTTCCTGGCTCACCAAATTCAGCAACCCATCTGTGTACACTGGCATAGGCAAAGCTGTGGTCATGACAACTAGCACAGTCTGGCAGTAATGCACACCCTGGGGGAGGATTGTCTGAGAAAACTGCCTACAACAGTATCAGCAACAACATATTCTCCTGAAGTGACCGTTGTTTTTTACCACATCACATTACCATCTTTGACGAGGACAGCGAGCAGGGCTTGCTGGGTGTAGGTAAATGTTTGGGGTGTTTTCCAGTTCTGTTTTGGTTTGTCTTCAATAGTGATTGAGGTTCATGGTTTGTTACGTCTATGTACGGAACTCTCATTATTTAACCACATATAAATGGTCAGGACCCCACAGGACCACCACAGAGCAGGTATTATGTGGATGGTGGGTCATTCTCAGCAGTGCAGTGGCACTGATGTGGTGGTGTGTTAGTGTCTGTTGTGCTGAACTGCACTGCTGAACTGAGTATACTCCATATGCTCCAGAAATATCCAGCCAACACCTCATGAGCCCAGGTGAGACACTGTGTGCTGTGTCACGGTATAGGCACTCTGGTCAGTCTTCCAATTCCGTATTACATGGAATTTCTAGCTTTAAAAATAGCTGGGAATAGATTTTTTTAAATTGAGTTCAGTTGGAAAGGTTTTTCCTTCCCTTATGAAGTTGGGTTTTTGCTTGACAGCGATATGGTGAGGAATATGTGCTTTATTGGAGTTTGAAGTTGTCAGAACTATGGGTATTTGACCTTTTGGCAGTTGGGGGCAACATGAAAGTGAAGAAAATGAATGGCTTCTAAACTCTTCTTGTTATGGACTCATGAGGGTTGATTAAGTTGAAGAGAGCAGTGATTTTTCCCTCTCTTCCCTGCAAAACAGTGTCTCAGTGGCTCATTAATGGGTCTGGCTGGGGATTTTTGAGATTGATGGGGAGAGCCTCGCTGCCTCAGACGCTCATCACTAACCACACAGATTTTCTGTCATGCATGCCTAACAGGCCGGCAAGCCCGTTCCCTCTGCGCCTTCTTCGCTATCTGTCACTGAAGCTTAGCAGTGGAAGCACAGATGATGATGAAGAGGAGGCTCCTGCGCACTCACTCACACGCACACAAACACATATGTTTCTGTGGTGACAGACAGGCGATATCTTTCTGTTCAAGACTTGATGCTTTTACTTTTCATCCTAAACGGATTACTGCTTTCTTCAATGTATATTATTGTGAATGGTTCCAAAGCGGCCACTGTACTTAAGAAAGTTTTTAAAAATTAAAAAAATCTATTGTCTTAACAACAATACCCCCAGCTATCTGTAAATAGTCTTTCTTAGCCTCCTTTCATCCTGTTCTTCGTTTGGTCAGGACCCTGCAGAACCACCACAAAACAGGTATTATTTGGGTGGCATTCTCAGCACTGACACTGACACTGACAAAGTGGTTTGTTAGTGATCAGACATAGCAGTGCTGCTGGACTATTTAACCCCCTCAGTCTGACTGCTGGACAAAGGATAGTCCACCAAACATAAATATCCAGCCAACAGTGTTGTGTGGAAAGTGTGCTTTGAGCAGGGTCCTGTGAGCACTGATGAATAACTAGGATGACCAACACACATTTATAAGGTGGAGCAACTAAGTAGGTGTGTCTAGTACAGTGGACACTGAGTGGACACTATTTAATCATTTCAACTGCACTGCTGTGCCTGATCACTTGGACAGGGACTAGACAAGCTGTGTGTGTGCATTTGCACATCTGTGTCAGCAAGGGTGCAACAGAATGCATTCATTAGAAGGGGTGTCCACAAAGATTTGGACATATAGTATATGTTCGGTTTAGTTGGGGGGTAAGTGGGAAATCGTGCCTTCCTCTGTGTGTCTACCTTTAAGCAGACGTACTGTTATGACCCAACGTAACAGACCAAACAGGTGCAGTCCTGACTGATACTCAAATAAACTCTATCGCTTTGTTCTTCAAGCAGTAATGAGAAATGAATGGGCTACATATCAGGAACATGTGCTGTTCCACCATACAGTTCAGCATTAAATCCTCAGCATGCAGCTTTTCTAAAAACTGGAGTCAATGAGATTCCTCAAATCCTCTCTGCACACACTGCACATCCTCTGATATACACTTAGAGCCAGATTTGAGAAGGAAAAAGAGAACAAAGCAAAAAAAGGTGGTGGAGGGAAAAGAGGACACATTTAGAGTAATCCACACACACACACACACACACACACTGCAGATGCCAGCTTCTGTGAAAGATGACTCGGCTCACAATACATTTATGATTAATCGGTTTTAATACCAATCTGTTCCTGATCAATATAAGTTCACTGTCTTTACGGAGCCAACATCATAAACATTCAGCTCTTATTAGCAGCCTTTCAGTGGTAGCATATCGAGTTCTCTGAGAAAGTATTTACCCCTTGCAAATGTATATCATATGAATATTCATCACATCTCAAGTTTTCAGATCATCCAACCAACACAAGATAAAGACAACACAAATAAACCACTGCTGGCCAGAACACAATCTTGCATTTGCTAAAACCCCAAGATATATTACCCCAGTATAACATTCTGTGGACTGATCAGTCAAAGGTGGGACTTTTTGGAAGTGCTGCTATGCTTGGCACTGCACTGCATTCCACAACAAGAACATTATGCCAACTGTTAAAAATGGTGGTAGTGTGATTGCCTCTGCCAGATCTGGACAGCTTGCCAAAACTGATAGAACCATGAATTTTTCTGAAGTAGAAAGTCTGCCTGTCAGTTTGTGCACTCAAGCAAGTCCACCTCTGATTGGCTCATATTTAAGGTTTGACTTGAATCTCTTTGAAATGCTGTAGCAAAAAAAATCTCTGATTATCCCCCGACGCACCATTAAATCCAAATGTGACAAATATGCAAAAAATAAAAAATGGAAATGGGCAAATACGTTTTCACAGTTCAGTAGAGAGTACTCCTATGACTCCTAGGAATCATTTTCCTACTGTATAAAATGCCTTTTGGGTTACTCTCTATGTCTCAAACTACATATATATATATGTGAGTGCCATATTGGCTTTGCAGATAAACAATATTAATATTGTTTATTAGGTCACCTCTCACTTTATAACCTTACTGGAACACATCCACAAGTTTTTCATTAATAATATTTAACAGTATTTAATTGTATAAAAAGTTCATCCAATTTAACTGTTGAATCCTTTATCTATCTTTGTAAACTCCGAGGTAGGACTGTGCAATTGAATAAAAAGGAACCAAAACCATCCTAAAGAACCTTTACAGTTAATTTTGCACATGTTGATCATTTTACTCTGTTAAATAGTGTACACTGTGATAAAGTAACAAGCTGAGCATTGAGTATCAAGGTATTCATTCTGATACTTTTATTTGGCCGCATCTAAGCTTGAGATATCTCTGGATTCTCTCTCTACACACTAGGATATATTCTGAGTGAACAGCAAAGCACTTTTGTAAGTCACTCTGGATAAGAATGTCTGCTAAACACTGTAAATGTAAATGTGAACAAAATTCAGCAATAAAACATCTTAAAATGACAGAAATGTCCTGGGCTGTTTATCTAGTGGTTAAGGAAGGTCTTGTGACTGAACTTGACATTTTAAGTCGGTTGTTGCTGACTTTTCTAAGTTATACCCAGTTAGGGTTCTATTTGCTTTAACACAGTGAATACTAATCATTCTAAGTGTCCCATAGTAGCAACAGGATCAAATACACCCCTTAATCAAGAAATGAAGAGACAATGATCGTTTTGCAGTGGTAATGTTTACATCTGGACATCTTATGTTTTTTTTAATCATCATGTAAACAGTCAACCACACGATTTCAACATTGATGTCATAGCCAAATGTTTGCTTCTTCATTTTCCACTTTTCCACACTGCAGACATGCTCTACAAATGTCTCAAACAGCCTTAACAAACATCAGCGCATGAAGACTAATACAGCCTTGATCATCTATTTTAAATAAACCTTGTTAAATATCTTTTATATCAGATTTTTGTCCATCATAACTGCTCATGTCTGATTCTTACTTCAGTGGATGGGGTAACCCTAACCCTGGTCCAAGCACATTTTGTGTCTCCCAGCAGCAGAAATTACTCCATCCATTAATGGTGTGACGCTTCTAGTAATGGATTGAAAAAGCGAAAAATAAGCAATAAACATTGTACTGATAAACGTATGACTTATACACTCCTCTTTCAAAATAGAATTGAAGGACATTACACACCTAATGTGGTGTGAATAAACATGAAAATGTGAATGCAGGATCTTTCCATTTTTGGAAAAGCAAGGTGAAGGCTGTGTCCAGTGGTTGTGTCTGTAATGGCCCTGCTTTATCTTTGTATCTACCTTGTATCATTTTTACCGGAGGTTGCCGGTGATGTCTTGTCCGAATGCCTCGTGTCAGTCATTTTTCCCCACTGCACCTTACCACATCTCTCAGGCTATATTAGTCCTGTGTGTATCCTCAGAAAAAGGAGTGTTTAGCTGGATTTCTCAATACTGATGTGGTTGAGGAAGCATTTCATTTTGTTCATACATGACACCGATACCTTGAGCTGTCCATGGTAAACGCTGCCACACTCAAAATGGCCTTGTACTTTCACAGGCTGTGTGAGGATGTGTACAGGCTGGTTCACACAGTCTGCATTGAGTGTAGTGAAGTTATTTTCTAACTAAATTTTCATCACTAACAGCTTAGAAGTAGTAAAACCCTTTACTCCACCTCTCCAGCTGAAACTAATCCCGTCCAAATAGGGCTTGCTGAGATGAGTGCACACATTTTTATTGGCAAGTGATCAGACTGGATTTGCATGTTCTCACATCACAAACCTTTAAGCATGGGTTGCTGCAGTAACGACATAGATGTCAGTGACGCATAAGCAGGAGTCTCTGGCACTCTTCTTGGAACTCTGCACTTCACACACTCTGGATTTGATGTGGTCACTGTTTGTTGCGTTGCGAGTGATGCAGAAGACATTTTAAAATCCAATCAGAGAGGTCAGACTAAGATGCATCTGTACACATCTGAATGTAAACAAAGCACTTCCAAATATGAAAAACAGATTTCTGAACATAGACTTGTGATTTTATTTGTTTAATTGTCTGTCATTTCCCGGTTCAAACGTCAGTCTTTCTCAGAGGTCTTTCATGTTTCTTGTTTCATGTTTTTTTTTTCCCCGTACATTTTGGTCCATGGCTCCGCCCTGATCCCTCTTACTGCATGTGGTCAGTGTATATACAATCCTGTTTGTGTTAGTCCTTTGTCTGGTCTCATTTTTCACATCATCACAGTTGTTATATCTGCTCATATATTTGTTGTTAAAGGTTTCTAGTCTTTGGTTTCCTTTTAAGTATCTCAGTTTCAAAGTTCGGTATTACTTTGCAAGTTGGTTATGGATTCCTGCTTTCCTAGTTTCCCCAGTTTGTTCTCATTTAAATAAAAGCTTTATCACCCTTATGTCCACCTTCCATCACCTTCATGACGTTTTTTCCACAAAGAAACATCTTTTCTGTTAATTTTCCTCATTGCTACCTGATTGGTTATCATGTGAATCATGACTTGCAGTCGGCCATTGTTTGGTCAGACCATGAATAATAAATCAAGTTAAACCAATGACAACAGACACAAAAAGAGGTTTCACGTTCATATTTAGACAAAGCTGAGAGCAGAATATTAACCACCTTATTCCTAAACTTTGAGTGCATTCTCACACAGTTCACCTGATGAAGTGACTCCACCCAACAGTTTGTCTTCATGTTCTGAGAAGGTTCACAAAAATACAGGGCTAATAAAATAATGTTGCATTATTGATACTGTTAGTTCTATCCATACATACATACATACATCTTCTAATTAGCTTATTCCTGGTCAGGGTAATGGTAGCAGTACCTGAAATCATTGGGTGCAGAGAAAAGCGGGCTCTAGACAGATTATGCTCTTAGACTTACAGTCAAAGATTGCTGTGATATTGCTGGGAACTAAACCCAACAATAGAGCTTGTTTTTCAAAAAGGAATTTTTAAACACAATCAAAATAATACAAATATTAAATATAGAATTAAACATCAAATTGATCCTGAAAAACATGAGTATCCTCACACCACTACCATCCTTTAACTGTTCATTACATAACCTACAACTAGAAGCTCCCACACCCCAATGACATTGTCATCATGTCTCATCTGCTCACCCTGAAGTCCACGAGGATGGCTCTTCTTCTCCAACCTCCTCCAAACTAACACTCCCACATGCTCCACATCCAGCCCAGGACCTTACACTCATCCCCTTCTCTTCAGGCTCACCGGGCTGTGCCTCACCCTGCTCCTGGATGGTGGGCAGGTTGCCTTGTTTGCGGCAGCGTCTGCGCAGACCCATCAGGAATGGTTGTGGCAGGGAAAAAATGTCCACATTATTGCCCAGGTCAATCCAGGACAGCGCTGGGAAGCTGGACGGGTCCTTCAGAGTGTCTGTAAGCTGGCGCAGGACACCACGGGTAAGTCGGTTGCCATTGAGTGCCAGGCTCTCCAGAGCAGGTAGGCCAGCCAGCGTGGGCAGCAGAAGCAGCAAGGCATCGTCCGTCAGCTCAGTGAAGCCCAGCTCCAGATTCCGCACACGGGATGAATGGTGCTGCAGGTGAACGACCAGGTGCTCTGTGTCCCGCCACGAGAGGGGGAGGCCAGACAGGTCAACCGTGCCACCAGCAGGAGGGGTCGAGAAAACCACTTTCAGACTGCAAAAAAGAGTGAGAGGAGAAAACATTCCAGACTTTCATTAAAGGATACTTGCAAATATTTTGATTTCACCAGTTTGAGATTACACTTTTTAACACAGTCCCCATAATGTTTGGGACATTTGGAATCACAGGTGTTTAGGATTCCTTAAATTGCATAAACAGAACTGGGGTTGGACAATGAAACTGAAACAACTGGTTTTAGACCACAATAATTTATTAGTATGGTGTTCTAGGGCCTGATTTTGTGGCCAATACAGCGTCAATTCGTCTTGGGAATGATATTTTTTGGATACAATCCGGGTTAGCACTCCAACATCCCTTTCAGACAGCTTCCTCCTGCGTCCACAGTTAATCCTGTTGGATGTGGTTGGTCCTTCTTGGTGGTGCTGACATTACCCTGGATACCGTGGTTGTTGATACATCACAAAGACTTGCTGTCTTGGTCACAGATGCGCCAGTAAGACGTGCACCAACAATTTGTCCTCTTTTGAACTCTGGTATGTCCCCCATAATGTTGTGTGCATTGCAATATTTTGAGCAAAACTGTGCTCTTACCCGCTAACTGAACCTTCACACTTTGCTCTTACTGGTGCAATTAATGAAGATTGGCCACCAGGCTGCTCCAATTTAGCCATGAAACCTCCCACACTAAAATGACAAGTGTTTCAGTTTCATTGTCCAACCCCTGTATGGCTACCACAGGTACTGGTGCACTTATTCATCAATATTCATGGAAGATGTATCTGCTTAAAGCAGTAGCACAGTAATTTCTGAGGTCTATACAAACATCTGATCTGCCTATAACCCCAATGATCCCAAATATACCGAAAGACTAACACTAGTGTTTTTCAAAGTAACAAAAAGAAAGTTCTAGCTGGTGACTAAACTTAATGTATTCCAAATGCCGAAGTGAGAACTTAAGGGAATACGGCCCAAAACAGGCACAAGCTGTAGATGGCTGCATTAGAGGCTTGGCAAAGCATCACCACAGAAGATACTCAGCACCTGGTGATGTCTATGAATCACAGACTTCAAGCTGTCATTGTATGTTAGAAATATTGAACAAAGTACTGAACATGACTGCTTTAATGTACCTTTAAATGTACCTAGCATCCTAAACATTATGGTGAAATGAGAGGGGGTGTGTAAAGTATTTCAACATGGTGAAACTGAAATGGGTGCAAATTCCCTTAAACTAAAGTTTGGAATGAGCATGTTAATCAGGACGGATTGGTTTGATTTTTGATTTGACTAATAGGTTTGATTTTCATAACTGGAGCAAAGGGGCATATCAAGGAGAAAGGGAATATGTGTCTGTACACACACACACACACACACACACACTTATACATATACATATATGAATATTCTCACTCAGTTACTGCAGACTTTACAGTAAGGGTGGAGTGTTGATAGCTGTCCAATACTATCCCCCACATTTTCAATCAAGAATAGGTCTGGTGATGTGATTGTCCATGGCATAGTATCTGTGATATCAAGGTTAGCTTCAAGATGACCTATTGTCCTGAATAGTGCACCAAAGTGAGTGTTCAGGTAGGTATGGCCACTGATAGCAGGACCTTATTAATGTAACACTAGTCTGCCAAAGTGCCAGTAAAGGCTATCTGAGACTATGAAATTGCACCCCACATCAGGACACCAGGCCCCACACACAGATTTGTTGCTCATCTCCATCAAAACAAAACCATTGGAATTGTTTGATTCCTTCTAGGTATTATTTTTTGATGATTGTATTTTCATTCCTGCATTGGATTTATTGTTTATTATTGCAATTCAGACTCATTATCATAATGGCAAAGGCAAGAGAGACTAATTCTACATTTTAATCTACTTGCCTCCATTAATGACATGACTTCTCAATGCTTTTGTCACATTTAATATTTAAAGTACTAGAGACGGCATATCTGGATTGATGGTACAGTTATCAGTCAGAGAGCAGACAATACAGATGTGGATATTAGAGGGAAAACACCTGCAACCTGTGTGATGTGATGTTGTTAGTGGTGAATTTCCTGTGGGGTAGTCGAGTGTTTATGTAGTCTGAGCACGAGGGCCTACTTTAAAACACACATATTAAGGGAAGCACTTCAATTACAAATGGTGTCACTTATTTGGTAAAGCCTGCAGTGGACCATTTTTATCCCCAAATATTTCTTCCTAATTTAGTTCCAGTCCACATACAGTAATTAGGACAACCCTTCACACGACGCTATCTGTGCCTTGAGGATGAAGAACACTATATGCCACATTTTTTAAACTGTTGCTAACTCAACATCGCAGTCCAACACGCTTGGAGGAGAACACTTATCACCAATTCTGTGATTAACTAACAGACTCCCGCACTGGCTAGCATCATGCTGAGTGACGGTGGGAGAGGGGAAGGCCATCCTACCCACTCAGAGAGAGGAAGGTCAGTTGTACAGTCTGCCAGTGCTGGCCTTGGATTGCTGTCGCATCACCAGAAACTGAATTGTGATCCCTTCATGATAGGCCCACCTGAGAGCCCTTGTTCTTCAAATACTTTGTAAATGGACTCCTGCCCATGAGGAAATGTTGCAGCCACTACATGCACAAGCCACAAGCCATCTGGACCACTGAGGCAAAGGAAAGAAAACAAGAACATCAAAAGGCAATGTGAGAAACAGCAGAGGGAAAACAACACAGACAGAGGAGTACATGCATGAGAAGCTAATTGGTGCTAAGAAGAGACAGTTTCCACACAGAGATGGAGTCACAGTAGGATGTAATAAGCTCAGAGGACAACCATTTGGGTGTGTGTGTGTGTGTGTGTGTGTGTGTGTGTGTGTGTGTGTGTGTGTTTGTGTGTGTGTGTGTGTGTGTGTGTGTGTGTGTGTGTGTAAAAGCAAGAGCACTCAGCATTTACAAAGACCAATATGAAATGATGAGTCCTACCTTAAAAGAGCTTCCCACACATACATGCTCACACAAACAAACACACACACACACACACACACACACACTTTTTTTTCTCACATGAGTGGGCACCCACACAGACACACACTCCCTCTCTCCCTCTTTCTCATAGACCTTTGCCTTACACACACACACATACACACCCACAAACGCACTCGGTTTATTTCCCATAACCCACAAAGGTCACTCCGTCACACACACCCCCGCACACAGGTCACCCCCAAGGGAAACACAACATGCTTGCACAAATAGTCCCCTCTGTACAGTGTAAACAACAAAGAGCGTGTTTCCATCCCAGTGTTATGTGGATGACTCATGTCCAGGAAGCGCTGTTCTGCTTGATTTGTTTGTCTTCAGCTACACACTGACATATGAATGAGACCGAGAGAAGGATGGAAGGATGAATGGAGAGCAGAATGGAGGTGCAGAGATGGTGCTGGGCAGGCTGGATGTAGGTTAGCGACATGGTGTAGCAATCTTATGTTGAAGATGTTTCATTTTCAGCTTCAGACTCATGTCGTGTAAATGTGCTCATAGACCCACACATTTAACGCATCCACACACTAGTGAATTCACACACTAGGGGGCAGTGAGCACACATGCCCGGAGCAGTGGGCTGAGGAGCAGCATGCTCAAGGGCACCTCAGTCATGTCCTGCCAGTTCAGGGATTCAGACTGACAACCTTCCAGTCACGAGGCTGGTTCTTTTTGTCATTGCACCAAATGAAAATCTTTGTCAAATCAACATTTGACCGAACATTTGGCTGAATACCAAATGTTTATTAATATTGCTACTTTTTTCTTTATTACATGAACATTACTTTAAACCGCCTAAATGTATTTTTTATTGCTTTCCGAGGACAAAAAAATAAACTAAACCACAAAACTACAATTTAAAAATATTTACTGAACATAAAGCACAATATGGCTTTTTTGTACCCTCTCTTCACAACTGAGCAGAACAGTGTCTGCCATTCTTGGGTCCTTCTCTGACACTTTAAACCTTTCAACAAGTATTTGGCTGTTGAAAGGTGGGCTGATCTCCGGTTAGTACAACCCCTTCTGGAATGCAACAACTCCATGTGAACAACCCCGTGCAACACTGCTAAAACACAGCAACACCTATCGTGATAGCAGCCACATGCTTGCTTGTTTAAACTCTCTGCTCAAAATACACTTCAGTGATAAACCTTCCCTCACCGAGCATGGAAACATTTCGCTTTGCCAGCTCTACCTCTGATAAACCAGGCCTCTTTCTTCCATTGCTGTGAGGTCCACGTCCAAAGCTTGCGTGCCCAGTTTAGGCATGTTTGATGGTGAACAGGGGTTAGCATGGTCACTCTAACTGGTCACAACAGGCCTCCTGTAAGTTCTGTCCCCAGACATTGATGAGCCTTGGGAGCCAAACCCCCTGTTGTCACTCCTCAGAACACCGTTGGTACTCATAATAGTTGCCGTTCACCATTTTAGTCTCATGACAAGGTAAAATGTACACCATCATCAATCATACAGTCCAAGTGAGCTTAGACACAGTTCTGAAATTGTGCCTGACGGAGCAGCCTGACTTTATTAGCTGAGCCACACACACACACACACACATACACAGAGACAGAAACACAGACACACACATTTCTAAATCTGAAATTATTGAAAAGTCGCTGTTGAAAGGGCAAGTTGTCAGCCTGCTGATCAATACTAACACAATTAGGAAGGCTTTCCCAAGAAAGGCCGGCTTTTACCAGCACGGGTCAAATCTATGGGCTTTGTGGTTGCAGCCATTAGAGACTGGAAGCTATCAGTATTCTGTGGGAGAGAGCCACCAACAGAATGACTCACAGAGAGACAGAGCGGAAGAGAGGAGTGTGGGAGAGCAACAGAGTGACGGAGAGAGAGTGAGAGAGAGGCAGAGAGAGCGAGATGACAGCACTTGAAACGTGAATCACATGGTAAGAAAGTTGCTGCAGAGTTTGGACCAGAACCGAAACACTTCACGGTTCATTAGTTACAGAAGGAACAGAGAGAAGTAAAGTGGCGCCGCTGTCCGAGTGGCGCTCTTGCCAAAGCGTTGGCACCATCTCTTGGAGATCACAAATTCAACCCCCCACTGAAGACGCAGCTATCCGTGTTCAGGGCTTGTTAGAGAGTATAAATGGTCTTGCTTTCTCTGGATGGTTTGGATGGCCCTTCCTCTCCCCCATCACTCAGCATGATGCTAACCAGTAAGGGTGTCTGTTATCTGATGTAACAATACTGGCAATACCCCTCCAAGGCAGCTGAGCTGTCCAAACATGTTTGAAAACATGTGGATGGCTGGCACATGGTATTCTTCCCCCTCGCAGCACTGGCAGCATGTTTGATGAACCGAGTCCTGACAACTAAGTTGTAACGTGGACTAAACTGTAAAGAAGAAGTGGGACAAAAAATACAGTAAAACATGCTACAACGAATTTAGGTCCAGAGTAATCTTAAATTGACCAAATAAGCAAAGTAATTGATCATTTAGAGTTCTGCAGCCAAGAGGACCCCTAAAAACCTCTGGACCATTATTGTACCAAACTGATGTCAAGCTACAATTTTTAAGCCATACATTAGAACCCATGTGTAATGTTGTGTAGGCCAGCCGCAAGCCACCAAAACTCCTCTGACCTGTCACAGGATGGACGCTACAGGTCCTGTAAGATGTGAGGTCAGGCCTCTATGAGCATCAGTCAGCCACAGGTGCCCATGAACCTCTTGCTGGTTCACTGGTTGTGCTCTCTTGGACTACTAGGCACTGTACTAGGTACTGACCAATGCATATCAGGAATACCCCACAAGACCTGCCTGATGTTTTGGAAATGTTCTGACTCATCAAAGTGTCTCACATTCTTATGACGGCCCGATTTTCATTTTTAAGATCTGACTGTTCCTCACTGCCTGATAAATTCCAAATATTGACATGCGAGACCGTAAGCAGATAATCACTGTTATTCACTTCACCAGTCAGGTTTAATAATATGGTTAATCGGTATATGTCTTTATTCTCAATTGCCTTTAGTCACCCTCCCACACTGCTGTGGCACAACAGATTCAGATGCATGAAGTAAATTCTTGGGCTGCTTTTGAAAAGCTCAAAGTATCTGATGTCAGACTTTAGAAAAGCAGGATTTCCTTCAAAATGAAAGCAGATAAATCTATAAATGCTTTCCGAGGGCAGCAATGAGGAGGCTGGAGAAATGTCAGTGATGTGTTACCAGTGAACTAAATGCCTATGGTCTAAAAATAATTTATTGACTTTATTCAAGCTGCTATGCTCTCTTTATACATTTTATCAATACAAATGTGAATTGATGCAATTATCAGCCAATCAGCCAGTCTTGTGTCAGTACTGCAATGTACAAAATCATGCAGATATGGTCCAGAAGCTTCAATGCTCATATCAACTGTCAGAATGGAGAAACATGGTGAAAGTGATTTTGAGCATGGTGTAATTGTTAGTGTCAGATGGGTTTGTTTAAGTATTTCTAGAACTCCTGACCTCCTGGGATATCCAGCTGTATTTAGAGTCTGTAGAGTGGCTAAGACTGGGCAATATATTGATACTTATACTGGGATATAAACAGAGCAAAATATGTTCTTTAATCTTCTAAAGAACAAACAGCCAGCGAGTGGCATTTCTGCAGACGGAAACACCTTATTAGTGAAAAAGGTCAACATTGAATGCACAGTTTGAGCAGAAAGACTTTAGGGTCAGACTTTTGCATCAACTGCATGAATGGATTCATGGATCCTACCTTCCTTGTCAACAGTCCAGGCTGGTCAAGGTGGTGTAAAAATGTGGGGAATGCATTCTTGGCAAACTCTGGGCCTGTTAATACCAGTCAATGTTCATTTAAATTCCACAGCCTATTTGAGTATTGCTGCTGACCATGTGCATCCCTTCATGTCCATAATTTACTTATCTTTTAACAGCTACTTCCAGCAGGATGATGCACCACGTCCCAAATGTTCATTAAACTGCTATTATGAACATGACAATGAGAGTTCTTTCCTGGTCTTTCCCGTCACCAGACCTGAATCCAACAGAACTCCAACCAGAATCCCAAAAGAATGTTTTAATATCATGTGAAATCCATGAATCCATGAAGAACTGAGTCTGTTTTCAGAGTGAAAGGAAGCCCTACCCAGTATTAGTATGGTCCTTCCAAATAAATTGCTCAGAGTGTATATATTTATATATATTCCAGACATCCTGCCACTGTATAATCAGTTTCTCATTCATTCACTCTTTCTCTACTTCCTTTCCCACTCTGTCTCTAACTGCTCTCTAATGAGCTGGTTCACTGCACTAACAGGGGTCCTCCCTCCAACAGAAGCACCCTGGGAGAACAGCACTCAGCACTCCTATGACAGGCAGGAAGAGGGAAAAGAGAATAAAATGGACCACTTTCTCACAGGAAATGGGATTATGCTCCTTTAATTGTCACTGGCGCGCACAGTCTAATTAGTTTGTCACTGCCGGGCTCTTGACACTGCCACTTCCTGACCAAGCACTCACTGCACTGTTTTCAAAAAAATTCAGTTTGCGTTAGGGGAGGGTCAGTGTGAGACACCCCAATGTGTCATGCACAGGCAGTGTGCTAAATACACCCTAATGAGACATGATACCCACTGCCACTGAGTGCTAGTTTCCCATGTCACTGTTTTAATGTTTTGCTGCCATATTTGGAGCACTTTCTGTACAAAAACAGAGCTGTACAAATGAGATTTCTGGACTTGTATGAAGCTTTGGTGAAAGTAACTGAAAAACCTAACTGCAGCAAATGTAGTTAGAAGCATTGTTACCTTAAAAAAATGTTTCTAAATCAATGTGATGCTCTGTGTGTAATAGGCATGTAATAGTACCGTCTCAATCTTATAATAACTGCACTATGTGACTTTGGTGAAGTGAGCCGGACCTGAATTAGGACTGCATAACGCTCCATAACTGAAGTCCTATTTGTATAAATTCCTATAGTCTTACTCTAAGACCTCAATCCACATACTTCTTTCACTTTCGGTGACAGTCTCTCAGCTTGTCAAGAAATGCTTGTGTAAAGTGTTTCCTTTAATGCAGCTCAAAGCACAAAAGAAGAAATACCAGTTTTCAGAAACACATGCCTGACATTTCCTTCTTTACTTTTACACTGGAGTTACAAGTCTAATGTAGCCAACGATAAATGAAAGCCTGCAGTCATGGAATAGCACGGTGGGAAATCCACAGCTATCATCCCACACTTTCCCCAAACGGCATTATGAGCTTTCTCTCTTTTCCACTGCGGCATGGTTACACACCAGCTCATCAACATCCAATCAATTGTTACATGTATTGAGATCATCCATGATCATGACCAATACATAGGCTGGAAACATACTATCTGTTTGGATGTGCAATTGTGTAGGCAACTGACTGTGTTGTGAAAGCCGCCGTTCACATACTTGTCTATGTGCTATGTGTGTTAGCGGATGCATGGAACTGAGTGCAATCTACTCCAGTGTATAGAAAGACAAGGAAGGAAATCTGGGAGGCATGACACACATGTTCTCTATGCATTGTAAGCAGGCCTGTAAAACCATATCTGAGATTTTCGACCCCCGACCAAAGTCACATATAATCACTGTGTTCACATTGAACTGTGTGACACCTTTCACTACATTTGAGATGAAGCAGTTCAAATGGGGGAATGGGGTGTAAATTGTGTATTCTTTAAAATACACTACCTGTACTACTGCTACACTACACTACTAGTACTACCTGCTGTAATTCCCTAGTGGTTCCCCAAAAAATTAAGGTCTGTTAGTCAGAATTACTGTAAAGCCAAGCCTAGATCCCCCAGAGATGTATCCAATTGGGTTTCATAGCTGTAGTACCTGCCCAGTGCCTCCCAATTAGCATTGATTAACCCATTTTTCCTGTATATTGCAGCACTGTGGATTAAAGATTAAAAACACGAATTAGAGACAAAAAGTCACGAAATATCAGAGCTTATGTGACCTTGTCTTGCTCTGTGTTGGGAGCAGCATTATTATATGAGAAATGCACTGGCGCACACATTCACATTCTACCCCACCTACACACTCATTCTCACACACACACACACACACACACACACACACACACACACACACACACACACACACACACACACACACACACACACACACACACAGGCTTTAATTACATTAACAAAGATCTCTTACATTCTTTCCTGGTAACACATAGTCAACTATAAAGGCTGATCATGGGCCTAAATCCAAGATCAAAGAGGAATGGCATTCTAATCCTGTAGAATTATGACCTGTCTGTCAGCTGCCCTTGAACACACACACACACACACACACACACACACACTCTCTCTCTCTCTCTCTCTCTCTCTCTCTCTCTCTCTCTCTATCAAAGGATGCATCACATAACAGATCGATATCTATTAGTTTATAGACCCCATATTCATAGTCCAAATATTATAACATGGAAGAACAATTAGTCTGTTCTCAGAAACACAGCAAGAAGACCAAACCCAACCATTCTCACCCATCACCATTAAAAAATAGCTGCACAAATAGTTTTATGCAGAAGGAAGTGTGGGGATTGCAACGCTATTGGAAGGAAGACAAAGGTTACCAGGAACAATAAATGATATTTAAACTGATAGGGGCCGTAGTGTCTCAGTATGGCGTCGGGTATAATGCAACATGCCAAACATCTTGGAATGGAGTTGCAGATGTTTCTCATGGTGTCCTGTGATAATCCATCCCAAGCAACAGATGGCAGCAGTATGTGAATGTGTGTTGGAATAGTGCACCGGAGTGTGTATTCAGAAAAGTTAAGGCCACTGTTTTTAGGACCTCATTAACATAATGTTGGGCTGTCAAAGTGTCTGTAATGAAGATCAAATGTGATCTGGCACTGTATGAAATTGTCACTCAATGTCACCAGAACTTCTGCAAATTCAACATCACACGTAAAAACAGAAAAATAGCCCAAGACCGTTTAACTGTGAATACTAATAAAAGTGTGATGAGTTCATATTTATGAAAATATTTTTAAAATATACCAATTTTTTTTTTTTTCCTCAAAACAAAAGTTTTAAGAAAATCCAGCCCTGGGTCATTATGTCACTATCCACAGCACTGTTCAACCTTCTTTTTATGGCTTCTTTCTACTGATTAGTTCAAAGCCCTAAAGTAACAGCAAATTACAATCCTTTTATTCTTGTGTAACACTTGAGGAGGCAGGACTGGGTTAACTATTCTCAGAACTGCTAGGAAGAATTTTCCAAACTAGACTTCTGCTGGTCCCATGTCTTCAGTTAAGCTTAGGGACCACGCACACACAAAAACAACTAATAAACCTTGCTAATGGCTATAAAAAGAATGCAGATTCACACACACACACACACACACACACACACACACACACACACACACACACACACACACACACACACACACACACACACACACACCAACTAAATATAGGTCAGTTACATCAACAAAAGTAAAAGCAGACTCAAACTCTGTGAGAAGAATCAGAAGAATGTAGGATGAAGAAGTAAACGACGGTTAACGGCGGAAAAAAGCTTCATGTGTAATTACATTAAAACCCCTCTAGAAGAACAGGAGGCAGCTGAAGGCATAAATAACCGACTTAGTCTATAGAGGCTGCTCTGAGTGCCTTGAGTTTAAGCTTGTGTATGATGGCTGTATTTCTCAGTAATTGGTAGTGCTGTCACTTTGTATATTAAAGGAAAATGAAACCTTTCTGCTCATTCAGTCCTTAATGCAACTGCATTTCTATTAATCGCATTTTACAAATGATTTTCATTTGACAGTCTTCAGTTTCATGTGTTTAGTTATATCGAATCAAATCAAACGATCAACCATCCATATATTAAAATGTGTATTTTTTTCATGTGACTGTGTCAGGGCTGGAAAACAAACTGACATCATATTTTGTTGTTATCAGACATATATTGCAATATTAAAAACACATATATATATATATACGATGCTGAAATAATATTTTGTGCAGCTCTAGACTGTATATTAAAAACTCACTGAAACCTGAACCAAAGTACGATGTTTTGGTGTTTACACTTACATTTCAGTGATGTAGTTGCACTAAATAAATGGTTGTTTAACTGCAAGAAATAAAATCACTTTGACTCATATAAACATACACTATATGGACAAATGTGTCTGGACATTCTATGTAGATGCTCACTCATCCCACATCTGAGACTCCACGGCCAGTTTCGAATGTTTACCCTGCATGGACTGTCATTCTCACATAACTCATCACCCATTTACACAGCTCCCACTACTAGCTACACTTCTCTACACTCTTTATTCTTTATGTCTGTGCTTTCCGGTGACAACCAGAGGAGGATGGGTTCCCCTTTAGAGCCTTGGTTCCTCTCAATCAAGGTTTGTTCCTTTTAGCTTTAGGGAGTCTATATGAATAAACATTGATTTATTGATATTAGACAGATGTTAACTACTCTGGCTGATGTTTGTGAATTACTTTAGTTGACATTAGATAGATGTTAACAACTGTAAGTGAGGTGAGTTAGATGTTATCAAATCTACATGTTGTTAGTGTAGTGTGAATGTGTGCTAATTCAGAACAGATTTTCTACTGGATGCAGGTTCATTGTCTGATACCCATCAATATTGACATGCTGTCCTTATTAGCTGGCGTTACACAGAGCAAGTCATAAAATGATTCATTTCAGAGTCGGAATTACTTTATTAATCCCTCT
Organism: Acestrorhynchus altus; assembly: GCA_034509495.1. Lineage (NCBI taxonomy): Eukaryota > Metazoa > Chordata > Actinopteri > Characiformes > Acestrorhynchidae > Acestrorhynchus > Acestrorhynchus altus. The sequence goes on along the minus strand of CM067511.1, from coordinate 8,334,018 downwards.
GTATTTACTGTACTGTCAATACAACTCATATTTCTTAATTAATAGCAGTACAAGTATGTAAGTAATTACTGAAGATCTCAGTCTGGCATCTCTGCCGGTTGCTGCCAAGCTGTCTCTTGTGGTTGCTGAGTTGTCAATGCGCGTTGAGTTAGCCTGCTCTGAACATACATTATAATCTCTCAAGTTGCCAAGGTAATTGAGTTTCTTCACGATGACTTGTTTTTCAGTGTGAGGGATGTCAGTTCAGCCGGAGCTGAGGAGAACATCACATCAGCACTTAAGTAGAGATCCAGCTGGGAGAACACAGACACATATAAAGCACAATACCAGAGGTTCCCTGCCTGTAACGTGAAGGACCCCTGCCTTTCATGTCTTGATACCTTCCCTGCTCTAACACACCTGATCCAACTAATCAGCTAAATAACAACCTCTTCTTGAGCAGAAGTAAAGACCTTATAGGAAGGTATGTTCTCTTGCCAAGGCCTCATATTCAGTCATCTGGGGCCAAGCCCCTATCTACTCTCTCTCTCTCTCTCTCTCTCTCTCTCTCTCTCTTTATATATATATATATATATATATCAGTCAAAGACATTAAAACCACTGACAGGTGATGTGAATATAGGCACATATTAGGCAGCAAGTGAACAGTCAGTTCTTGAAGTTGATGTGTTGGAAGTTCAAGGATTTAGGTCACTCTGAAAAGGACCAAATTATAATGTCCAGCTGACAGTGTCAGAACATCTCCAAATCATCGGAGAGGTCTTGTGGAGTTTCTGGTATGCAGTGGTCAGTACCTACCAAAAGTGGTTTCAGCAAAGGCAACCAGTGAACCTGGTGACAGAGTACTCAAAGCTCACTGATGCTGATGGAGGCTTCACGGCCTACAGGACTCAAAGGGTCTGCTGCTAACGTCTTGTTGCCAGATACCACAGGACACCTACAGAGCTAATGTGAAGTCCGTGTCTTGACAAGTCAGAGCAATGTTGGTGGCATGAATCTGGCATGGAGCTACACAATATTAGGCATCAACTTTTCTTGTTAGCCCTGATCTGTGCATTATATGCATAATTTATTACTGTTGCTCCGGCAACTGAGCAGGTAGCCTCACAAAATAATGTTTATTTTATGAAGTAATGTATCTTTCAGGTTCTTTCAATGACTGTGCATACAAGTGTTGGTACAATACAGTTTCATAGCTACACTACTGGTCAAATGTTTTAGAACACCCCTAGTTTTTGGACTTTTAATTGAGATTAATGCACTTAAGCACCAGTGAATAACCTTACATGTTACAAAGGTAAACCACCAGGGCTATTGAGGAAAGTAAAGTAATAAAAACTAACAAATAATGTCATTTGTAAAAATAAATAAATTATAAAATAAGGGCCTTTTTGGGGACAGGTCAATGGTGATCAGTTTATAGCTAATATGTAACAAAGCAAGTAAATGAAGCTTTGAATATTGTTGCAAATTATTTGAAAACAATTTACAATTCAATGCTTTCGTATTGAGTGAGGATATAAGCGGATATAAACACTGGGATATGAGCCGGGGCAGTATAATTTATATTGAGTTTAAAGTTTTTAAATCATGTTCTGTTTAAACCTTGCTGTGCTCCGCCCCTGCTCTAAGCTCCTACTGTACTCTGCTCCTCAGCCCCAACTCACACTCTCATCTTCTATGGAGGGGGCATAAAACTTAATGAAAATTAAGATATCACGATATGTTTTTTGTCCATATCGCCCCACCCTAGTATTTAGACAACACTGCAATTTCGGATTTCTCTCATAATGATGAGGGAAAAGGTCACTGGCTGAAGACAGACAGAGCATGTCAGTTTAACATCCACGTCCATGCAACATTGCCAGTGGAATATTTAAATTATTGGGAGTGTTCTAAAAGTTTTGACTGGTAGTGGATGGTTTCTCCTCTGAAATTATTGGGAGGGAACAACAGTGAAGAGTGGAGAGCAGGGGTACTTCAGGACCAGTTGGGAAACACAGTTGGGGAACTGATAAGGGCCTACGTTGGACAGTTCAGGAATAGGAGGAGGCATCACAGAATGGAGCAATCCTGGAAGTTTCCATTTTGCACTGGGAATGCTCCTCTGACCCAGCAGAACTCACCTGGCCTGAGGTTTGCCCTTCAGAAGCCCCTGCCGCTTACAGCGTGGGTGAGGGCTCAAGTGGTAAGTGAGTTGACGACACACCTTCTCCATGGCACTTAGAGAATCGCCCTCCTACGATAGAGAGAAAGATAGAGATAGATGGAGAAAGAGAGAGGGATAGAGAGGGGAAAGCAAGTGCATGTGCAGTGTGTTAAAAGTAATCCAATACATTTGTCCACTGCAATACCTGTGCAGTAAGTCTGCGGTCTGGTATTGATCCATTCAACCTGGGTCTCTTTAGCCTGCCTCTGACGAACACACACACACACACACACACACACACACACACACACACACACACACACACACACACACACTCTCACATTCTCTCTCTCTCTCTCTCTCTCTCTCTCTCTCTCTCTGCACATAAGCTTATCCACTGAGACTCTAATCACTTTAGCTCTGGTTCTCCTGTCACCCCTGCCCTCAAACACCCATCCACCCACTCAAAGCCTCCCAGCATGATCTGTGCTGGTCCAGGGAGCTGTGGGGTGTCTGTCTGCTGATCAGGAGCTTTATTGATTACCAATTGTCTCACCTGTGTCTCACTCTGGGCAGTCTGAAACGAATGTAGTCTACAAACCCAACACATTCCGAATAAGGCCTGACCGATACGAAAATTGCCATCCGCACAAGTATCAACAGGAATTAGGACCTGCAACTAAAACTTAAGTATTGTAACATCGTTAAAATATGAATGCATTGAGTTTGTAATGCCTGAGGTCAGATTTATGTCTGCATATATTATATTAGTGTTCCTGGGTGGGAAGGGAACAAAATAATCGAATAAATAGTATCAGTATAATGATGCAACCATCCCTGCGATGTCTGATAAATTATTTCTAAAAACGAGTCTGTGGGTTGATTTTAGTGGGAGTTCTTCCGGCTATAATCATGTCTTTACACATTTACGCCACATGCACTGCCTCTGAAAGAGGATCAGGCAGTCTTCTGCAGCACCACTAACTAACAGCACAGTCTTCCGCAGCGAGGTCTCCAACCCTAATACTTCTACATCACATTAAATAAGACGGGCTCCTCCAAAATCCTCTCTTAACATGTTAAAAATCATCTACACCTGGTTCTAATTCAAGACATTTTAAGTCGTAATAAATGTGGATCCTAACGTTTTCCTCAGAAGAAAACTGCATTTCTGGTAAGTACATTTTCCAAATAACCTTTTAAAGATTTAATTTGCATAGCTGTTGTTATATGACCTCCATCTCTCAACATTGTGTGAATGTGTATGTAATAAAAATTGTCATGATGCTTAAAGCAAGAACCAAAAGTTCTCACTATTTTAGCTGCCGTACTGTTTTGTCCTTGAGCTTATTAGTTAGTCATGTAGAAGAGATGTCATATCGGTATTGGTATTGGTCAGTCACATGTGTTTATTGTGAGGTGTCAGCAATGCACAATGCATTTTGGAGGTATCGTACTGAGCTGTACAGTGACAGTAGAGGAAACGATTACTTTTGTAATCTTTGGTAACACTGAAAGGGAAAAGTGAGGACATCATACAGTGACACAACACACAGCCAGGATTCCAGGGAGACACTGGTTGGCTATATATTGGTATCAACTAATATTTAGACTAAATATGCAACTGGCTGACAGTTTAGCTGAGAGCTGGTACGATCATATGGTTCATATTTTGGTGCAGTGTTGGGTAAAGTGACGCTGTAGTTCCTCATTCAAATCCTAGAATATGTTCAACCACATATTTTCAACTACTAGAAAAGACATCTCTGCTGCAGAGACAATAATAACAACTATCCAGGAACCACGGTACAAGCTGTTATTCCTGCTGATGGTAGCAATTATTTCATGACATTATTTCATGATAAAATATGAAATATTTCAATAACAATTCAGGCTCCAAAATGAACTGTATATATTGTACTCAGCACCTGCTCTGAGTCGAGCCTACAGTTCTTCAAACCAGGTAGTGAAAAGGACCTGCTTAGTTTAATCAGCTGCTCAAAGTCATCCTCATGTGAACTGGATCCCTCACCAACACAGTTATTTAAACAGGTTATACCGAAGGTGACTGAACCACTACTCATCCCTTATCTTTGGACACCGAAAAGGACAAATCTTAACCCACACGAGCTCCCTAATTATGGGCCAATAGCAAACCTCCCCTTCTTAGTAAAGATCATAGAAAAAGTAGTGTCACAACAGCTGTGATAATACCATTAATGAGTTTCTCCAGTCTGGATTAAGACCCAAATCACAGTCCCAAAACAGCTTTATTAAAAGTTACAACCTGCTTCTCTAACTTGATAGCGATTGCAATGCTATTCTCTGCTGCTGGATCTTAGTGCTGCATTTGACATGATAGATCACTCAAATTTAGGCTGCGATTTTGCAAGGATCAGCCCTCAACTGATTTAGATCATATCTGACTGACCACCACCAATGTGTTAATGTTAATAACCAATACTCTCATCACACCATAGTGAAATCTGAGGGTCCGTCATGGGTCCATTACTGTTCTCTCCACATGTTGCCACTGGGACACCAAGTTTCACATATCAGCTAAATCAAAAGAGGACCAAATTAAAAACTGGATGACTCACTGGATAACTTTCTCCTACTAAATTCTGATAAAACAGTGGTTTTAATTTTAGGGCCCAATATGACTAATACTGACATAAATCTAGATGGTTACTCAATTATACCCAGTTCCACCATTAAAAAACTAGATGTTGTGTTTGACACAGTTGTATCATTAAATGTCCACATCAGTAACACAGTAAGAACTGTCTTCCATTTACAGAATAGTGCCAAACTTTGTAAAGTACCTTCTGTTAAAGATAATGAGATACTGCTGCATGCATTCATACCCTCATGGATGCACTATTGCAATGCCCTTCTGGCAGAAAGTTCAGGCAAATCCTTGTACAAGCTCCAACTAGTCCAAAATGCAGCTGCTAGTGTTCTCACCAGAGCTAGGAAATTCAACCGTATTAGTCCTCTCATCCCTTCATTGGCTACCTGTTATATTTTTCATTGATTATAAAATACAGCTTCTGACAAAAGTCATTGAATGATTTATCCCCACAATGATTTAAAGAACTTCTTAAGCCGCACAACCTGTCACGCACACTTTGTTCCCAAGATGCGGGCCTAATGACAGTGCTTTGAATTAGAAAAAACACTGCAGGTGGACGAGCATTCTCTCTGGAATACACTGTCTGTTACTGATTGGGACACACTCTCAATCTTTTCGCCCCCATCTCTTTCTTTTTCTTCCATGTCCCCAGCTGCCCCTGCTGCCTGGCTGATGTTGGTTCATGTCCTTGGTTCCTCTCAAGGTTTCTTCCTCAGTCTGAGGGAATTTGTCCTTGCCACTGTTACCTGCTCTGCCACTGCCTTGCTCATAAGAGGCTTGGACCCAGACTTATCTAAAGCTGCTTTGTACCAATGCCTTTGTTGTGAACATTGCTATGTAAATAAAAAATGTATGTAATAAAATTTGATTGATGGAAACAAGAATGAACCACATTCCCTCCTGCCTGTAGGCCTGTGCCCAGTGGTGCCCACTCTTCTGGGCAGGCTCTGTACAAGAGTTTGGAGTCCATCTGTGGAATATTTTTGCCTGTTCTTGTCACAGGGCGCAACCCAGGTGGAAATGGATTAAGAAGGACACCTGGGTTGAGAACGGAATTTAAATCATTCATTTTGGACTCAAATGCAACAAAGCAGACCTACTCCAAGTGGGCTTGAACCCAGGCTGCTCAGGTGTGGGGCAGCGCTTATACCACTGTTCTATCTGAAACGGAAGGGGCTTATGGAGGTACAGTTTATGAAAGGAGGTGCTTGGTGACACGTGAGGGGAACTGAGAGAGGAAAGGGTTAAACAACAGATCACTGGAGGAAGAATGCACCAGTGATCTGAACTGGAAATAAAGAGGCTTATTTATAAAGATAAACAGACAAAAGCACAAGTGAACAAACCCACAGGACCCAGGGTCTGAACCCCCGTGAGCTCACGCACTATGCTCCGCAGGTGAGTACCTTAGCCCGGCGAGCTAAGGCGTTGCCTGGGAAACTGGAAGCACAGACCAGGGGAAGAGCTGCGAGTAGGAGGGGTGAACTGAAAACAGCTTCTCAAATGAGAAGGAAAACTATAACTTAGAACCACCCTCGTTTAGAGAGGAAACTATGAAATGAAAACCACCCTCAAGTGAGAGGAGGAAAAAAAATTCTTTCTTTCCTTTTTTTATTCTTTTTCTTTTCTTTCTTTTCTTTTGAATCTCTTTTCTTTCTTTTTTTCTTTGAATCTACGCTCTAGAGGTAGAGACAGGGACAGACTCTCCAGCTTGGTGAGGAGGGAAGGAAGTACAGCTCTGCCCCATTTACTTGAGGAGGCAGAGGGAAAAAGAGAGGATTTTAAAGGTAGAAACGCTTCTCACTTGGGAGAAGGGAAAGGTTAGGATAAGAAATACCGGATTTTTACTGGCGGAGTCTCGGAGTTTGGCCAAGAAAAGCAAGAGTGAGAAGCACAGCTGCTGAAATAAACAAACCACACCTGAACTCAATCAGGTTCATTTTCAGGTTTGGGTGGCAGCATTGCGGGCGGCTCCTTACCGTTCTTTCAAAAGAGCATTTATGAGGCATTTATAAAATGCCTTTCAAAACTACTGGAATTTTTCATGTTTTGCTACTTAACAACCTGGAATTTGGTTTGAGGATTTGCATCATTTCATTTACATAACATTCCTACAACCTTTAACATTTGATTTTTTTATTGTTAGGCAAACAACAAATAGGACAAAATAACAGAAAAGTTCAATGTGCATAACTATTCAATCCCTTAAAGTCAGTACTTTGTAGAGCCCCTTTTTGTGGCAATAACAGTTGCAAGTCACTTTGGAACTGTAGTCTCTATGAACTTGCCACATTTTGCCACTGGGATTTTTATCCTTCCTCAAGATAAAACTGCTCCGATCCTCAAGTCTGACCACAGATTCTGAATTGGATTAAGGTTGGGGAGTTTTGGTGGGTTGCCCTCTGTTTACAGGTTCTTTCCATTGATGATAATGGATTTGATGGTGCTCTGGGGATCATCAGAGATTAGGATATTTTTTATTACCAAACCCTGACTTGTACATCTCAACAACTTTGTCCCTAACTTGGAGGTCTCCTTGGTTTTCATGATGTTGTGTGGTTAGCGGTGCCTCTTGCTTAATGTTGCTTAGTGTTGCAGCCTCTGGGGCTTTTCATAAAAGATATGTATAGACTAACAGATAATGTGACACTTAGGTTGCATACAGGTGGACTTCATAGCAATACATATGCACATGCCAATTTTATTTTATTTATTTTTTTCCTTCCTAATTTCACTTCACCAACTTAACAGTATTTTGTGTGGCTGCATCACATACAATTCAGATAAAAAAGAAAAATGAAATACAGGTTGTAATAGAACAAAATATGTAAAAAGCCAAGGGCAGTGAATACTTTCGCAAGGCACTGTATGCCTTCTTCTCCAGTCAGCTTGCTCCTGTCTGTATGACAGTGCAGAAGAGGCTAAAATAGATGCCAGACAGTGACACTATATGAGTCCTGTGTGTGTGTGTGTGTGTGTGTGTGTCTTTGAGAGTCACTGAAATCACGTTTCACAATTTTTTTAATCATCTCAATCCTCTCTCTCTCTCTCTCTCTCTCTCTCTCAATCTTTCTGCTACTCATTCTGTTTTCCTTTCCTTTGGAGAATGCACTCTCTTGTTCACTCCCTCTCTCCCTCCCTCACACACACACACACACACACACACACACACACACACACTGTATGTGGGCACATGTGCATACACACAAACACACCCACACACTGTGACAAATTATCAGACTCAAATTACCTACTCATCTTTCCAATCACTCTCTCTCTCTGTATCCAACATCTTTCCATCCATCTGTATGGTTTGTGTGTGTGTGTGTGTGTGTGTGTGTGTGTGTGTGTGTGTGTGTGTGTGTGTGTGTGTGTGTGTGTGTGTGTCCAGTTCATTAACCCCAACGAAAACAGTTGCAGTCCAGCAAGGCAGTGACTCATTGTGGTGCATGGATGGGGTTCTCTATCACACTGTGAGACAACAATCTGATGTTAACAGATTTTCTGGGGACCAATGTAAATATTTTTAGATTTTGAATCCTTTTTAACTGTATTGGAAGTTTAATTAACAACTACCATATCTGTCCTTTAGTGTGAAATAATGTTCTTTGGTGTGACAAACATAATAATAAAATGTTTTTTATATAAATATTAAAAAGAAAAACATTACATTAATCCTTGGGAACACTACATGACTCTTAAAGCTGTAGAAGATTATATAAAGACTGGTTATATGGCAATTTTCACTGACATGTAATGTAAAGAAATGTAATGTAAAAAATATACTTTTTTCCCATTCCATTTTATTCCATTTTTAATTCCATTTCATTCCATTTTAAATGGTGTTTCTCTATCAGACACAGGAAGTCTATTGCACAGGAACACATGACTGTTATTCTTGATCTGCTTCCTGTGTTTACTTTATACATGTTCAGTTTTTATTGCCTATTCATGGGATGCATTCAGATTGAATCACTGGCCAGTCTACACTACTAGATTATGCTCAGATGATGCTTAGACTTGGTCTGATATGCGATCGAGGTCCTTTGCACACTTCTGTCTGTCAACTGCGAATGAAGAATAAATCTGTTAGAGCCAACCAGGACAGAGCCCACAGAAAATCAGGGCTAATATCTGGGTTAAAACGGTGCAGAGTAACCCTACTTTTAGGGGAAGTATAATCTGCACTTTAATTGATATAAATTTATTCGTTTTTTTATTTTTTCTATAATATCACTTTCTTAACTCATGAAATCATGGTGTATCAACCAAAGATGGTTTAATGCCTTTGTGGGGGGGTCCAAACTGTGCAGTGACAAATGTACCATCATACCATCATTGTAAGTCCTGATACTGTATAAAAACATGTTTGTATTGGTGTGTGTGTGTGTGTGTGTGTGTGTGTTTAAGCTCAACTAGCCATTTCCTACCAATGCCTCACCAGAACACACACACTGTTTCTCTCTTTCATCCTCGCTTCTCTGCTGCATTTCCATTCATGAGGGTCTCTGTTCTAAGAATCAATGAGCCACTGAAAGCTCTGCCAAACACAGTGAACGGACACAACAGAGCCCGCAGAAGAGGGCACTGTGCCACATCAAAAACACTGATTAAGAACACACACACACACACACACACACACACTACATACACTCATACGCATGTACACACACGCCCACACGTACACATAATGAATAATGCTCATAGAGTGAATATAAATATGCAGTGACTTCATTACTTGCAGCCTACCTATTAACTTCAGACCCCACACAGAATGAAATATCCTGTGTGTGTGTGTGGGGGGGGGGGGAGTGTGTAAATTAGCCTTTTCTTACTTCCTTTGACAGATCTTTTATTTTTAAGCATATTGCCTTGCCTCACTCTGTGTGTGTGTGTGTGTGTGTGTGTGTGTGTGTGTGTGTGTGTGTGTGGGTATGATCCTCAGGCTTATGCTGAGGATCTATATATAGTGTAGTGAGAGTGTATCTATGTCTGCGTGGCTGGTTATGATGGTTCTTTATATTGCTGTATCTCGGCTGTCATGGTGGTTCTGCGCTTCATACTTGTTATAATGAACTGAGACTGATGGACTGATTTCATTCAGTTAATTTTAGTTAGCTGGACAGCCTTCACTACTTCCTCGTTTATACACTCAATGTCAATTTTATTAGCGCCTCTTACCACACAGGAGCATTCTGTAGTTCTATAATTACAAACTGTAATTACCTTGATCTTCAATGGTCCAGACTGGACAGAACCACCACAGGTATTATGTGGGTGGAGGGTCATTCTCAGTACCGCAACGACACTGACACGGTGGTGTAGTAATATGTGTTGCACTGGTAAGAGTGGGTCCTGACCATTAAAGATCAGGAAGAAGAGGCTAACAAAGTATGCAGAGAAATGATGGTCTACAGTCTGTAATTATAGAGCTGCAAAGTGCTCCTGTAAGGTCAGTGGACCTGAAAACTGGACAGTGAAAGTAGAAACAAGAAGGTGGCCATACTCTAATGGCTGACTGGTGTGTATACATACATGAACATATATGAAGTAAAACCTATATGTTCATATTTATGTACATGATGAATGAATCCTACTCACCTCTTTGGGGCAGTGCACATAGCGAGCGAGGCTGATGATGAGGTCATGAGTGATTGGATCCACCATGCTACGGAAGCTGGCATACCGGTACAGCACATCGTCCAGGGATGTTGACTCCATGCCTAAATCCTACAAACACAGACATAAGTAAACATAGAGTCAGCTACACTATGTGTCCAAAAGTATCCCCCTCATACGCCCCTGGTAAATACTGAATTTAGCTCCTTCAATGTGCACCCTGTGCTGGGAAGTTAACAACAAACAGTTGTATAATCTTCATAGGACAGCACTGCCAATAGAACAGGAGTCACCATGTCCAATGCTAGTGGTGGGTAAAAGGGATGTAAAGACCCCAGCACTGAGCTGTGGAGTTGCATAATTGTATTCTCTGGAATAATGGTGCTTCACCCAATACTTTTGGGATGAGGTGGGGTGGTGATGATCCAGCTTCCTGGCTTCACTAACGCTTGTCAAAGAATGCAATCAAATCCTCCCAGCAAGTAGAAAGCCTTCCCTGGAGAGCAGACACAGTAAGTCCAGCAAAAGCAGGATAAGCTCTTTTTTCATACATACACACATATATACTGATCAGTAATAATATTATGGGCTTATTTCTACACTCTCTGTGCATTTTATCAGCTCTTCTCTCTGTATTAGTGCGTGTTGTGCTAGTATTAGTGGATCAGACACAGCAGTGCTGCTGGAGTGTTTAAACTCACCTCAGCGTCACAGCTGGACCAAGAAAAGTCCACTCACTGGAAAAATTCAGCCTGATGAAGGACTAGAGGATGATCAACATACACTGTGCAGAAACAGATGAGCTCCTGTCCCTGCCTTTACATCTACAAGGCAGCGCAAATAGTTAGGTGTGTTTAATAGGGTGGACACTGAGTGGACACAGTGTTTAAACACCCCAGCAGCACTGCTGTGTCTGATTTACTCATACCAGCACAACACACATCAACCAGTGTCATTGCAGAACTGAGAATGACCCACCGCCCACATAATGCCCACTCTGTTGTGGTCCTTGTGGTCAATCAGGATGAAAGAAGCATAACAAAGTAAACAGAGAAACAGATGGACTATAGTCAGTAAATACAGAACTACAAAGTGCTCCTGTATGGTAAGAGGAAGTGACTCAACCTCTATAGGTTAACTGAGGGAACAACAATGACCATCTAGACAACCTGACACAGACATTCTCTGTTTATTCCAACTAGAAATGTTTGGTTGGTAGAATGTTATGTGGATGTTCTGAAAGTTATGACTTTGGCTTTTGGAACAATTTGTCCAATTTTTTTGGAAGTACCTGTGATTCACAAATTAAAGACATCATACGAGATGAAAAAACATGGGCTATTGAAAGAAGACGCAGGGATGTTGCACCATAGCCTGGGCTTAGATTCGCCCATGGTAGAGAGTGTAACAGACTTATTATCGGCTTTGTTAAAAAGTCAAGATTATAAATTTGAGGGCAGCTGTTGAGCAAGGGAATCAGCCTTGTGACTGGAAGGTTGCCAGTTTGATTCCCTGAACTGGCAGGAGACGAATGAAGTGCCCTTGAGCAAGACACTTAACTCCTCAACTGCTCCAAGGATAGGGCTGTTCACTGCACGGGTTGGTGAAATGCAGAGGACTCATTTTATAATTACATTTGTTTGTCAGACTGCTTTGCCGGAGTTTGCACTTGACGTTTTTAACATCAGGTGCAGGCTGCTGCTCCAGACAGTTAACCAGTGCGGTTATTAAATAGAAATAAAAGCTACCAAGAGATACATACAACATAACATAACATAAAATCAACTGGGAAATAAGGAAGTTATGGACAGTTTCATCATAAGAACCTATCATATGTGAGTATTCATTTACAAGCAGATCTTCACCACACTAATATGACGGCTGCGCAGGCATATTGCCTCAGAGAACAAACAGTGCCACATCTAGGTATGTATATCTATGATGCCAACCATTATTACATCATATGTTTTCAGAGAAAAAAAAAAACATTGCTGAACATTCTATGCTAGCTGGGAGCATTCCTAGTTCTTGTGTACAGTATCAGGAAATGGTGGCAGACACCAACTCAATTCAACTATGCAAAGGAGATTAATTCATTAGCACTTAAAGAACTGTTTAAGAAAATGACAGCTTGAGGTACTACTATTCTAACATCATTAGGATATGCTGAGAACTTGATCAAGCTGCAAACAGAGTGACGGTGGGCAGCTCTGCCTATTACCTCTTATAAAAGACACCCCCAACCTTGAAATTCCACATATTCAAAGGCTTTTTCTTGATCAAGTTACAGTCATCCTAGCTCCCAGACAACACTGTAAAGCCCATCTGTAAAATATTGCATCTGGGATGTTATTATGATGGAGGTGGTTAAGGTGATCAGACAGTTCACACCATCATATCCCTGATGAACACAGGTTGTCATATATAGATCTTGAAGGTGCGCTATGTTATTGGTCTGTATGTATAAGAGAGCACAAAGTGCCTTTTAGTCTACTGGCAACGCAGTACAATAAGTAGATCTTGTAGTCAGCGCAGAAAAGTGACACAGTGCTCCAGTTCCTCAGAAGGCAGAGGTCACCCTGTTTTGGCAGAAGAGAGGACAACGCACTGACAACTCATTTGAAGCATTCTGGCATCAAAGCTGGCCTGCACAACAATAACTCCCCAGAAGGCTTTAAAAAGTTCACTGGCTGCTCATCAGTTCCCAGAGCTCATCCAGAAGTGAGCTGACGTGTGACCCCTTGAAAAGTCAAAGCGGCGTCCAGTACTCAGCGTTGCCTTTGGTACAGCCGAGGAAAGCCTGTGAACAACACTTCAGAATAAGACTGATCGTAATCTTCAGCAAGAGAAAGGGAGAAAAACGTCGGTAAATGAGCTGCAGCTGAAACTGCTTAAATATTATGTAAGATGTTTAGCCTCTAGCCTCACCCTCAGTTTGTTTACTGTTTAGTCCTAACTTGGAACTTCTTGTGTCGCTAAACTGGAAGACATTCGACAATGGAGCACTGAACTTTTGCTGGGATTAGAATTTATAATCTCATCACCATTGTAAGCAGCAGTTAGACTGTAGGGCCACTCTGGAGCTGTGAAATTATACTAAATACAAAATGCAGTTGTGAGTAAATGTCCTTTTCTCTTCTTTCTTGGACACAGACACGGACATTGTTTCAGAGCTCCAGAGTGGCACAACAGTCTGACTCTCGGCTGGTCAAGAGGCAGAAGATTATAAATTCAAATCCCAATCCCACCACAGCCCTCCGTAGTCAGGAGGTAAGGGGTTTGTGGACATTCAGTCCTCATTCCATGTAGATAAGAATAAACATCTGACTCAGAATTTTATCAATTTGAGGCCCAAATTAAACTGTACTGTTGACCAAATTGAGATATGCTGTGTAATTAGTTACTGTAGCGTTTTACATTGGCCTGATTTTACAGGGAGGAGGGGAGGGGACAGCCAGAGAGAGGGTGAGAGAGAAGGGAGGACAAGAGAGAAAGAGAGAGGAAGACCGAGAATGAGAGAGAGTACATCCGAACTGTAACATTAGCATTAGGATTAGCATTAAAATGACAGTCGGGCCAGAAACCCTTGCCAGCCAAAGAGAGACATGAAACACACATCCTCCAATCAAAGCCACAGCAGAGCACATCACAGACAGCAGAAGAGCAAGCCAGAACTCTGCATGTGTGTGTGTGTGCGTGCACGCTCAAGAGAAGAACAAGGGATGAGCAGGTCAAGGGAGCCAGGGCTGCATTTGAATGAAGGCATAGGTTCACTCACAAAGGCCCAAATACATAATACATATTCTTCTACCTGCTCACAGCCTGATTACGGCCCTTCCATTATCATTCAATTAGTTTCCATTACTGAACCACTGACCAACTGAATCAGTACCACACCTCAGACTGGGCTGGAAATCAGTGAACCTCTTTTATCTAAAGGCAGACAACACTAGGTCAAAGGAAAATGAGGTGGAAAGCTACGGAAACCAATTGACTGGTTTGCTCACATCAGCTTGCACGTCACCCTGTGCTGGCCAACATTGTTCTGAGTGATAAGGAGGAGGGCGTGCCTGTCTGTGTGTCTCCACACACAGTTCTTTAAGTTGTTCTTTAAGTTGTTTTTTTTATATATATATATATATATATATGTGTATGTGACTTTGGTTGAGGGGAAAACACCTAAATACACTGATTTTTCCTTTATACGGAGGACGTGTGGGAAGACAGCCAGCACATATTTTTTTTGTATTTACTGGATGGTGCTTCTGTCTTCACTGGGTCCTCCCAGCATCCAGTGGACACTGTGATTGTGACTATTAAGGTTGACTTTTAGCCTTAGATTGTTGTACCTGGGGTGGTGGAATAAAGTCATTTTACTTCTGAAATGTATGACTGAAATACATCTGAAATGTATGACTGATTCTCACGGGAGAAGAAAAAGCCTGTATACATCCTCATACAAAGATCACGAAAGCATGTGGCTGTTTAATGCACGACAATTCCATCCACAGACTTGAGCAACTCGAGGTATCAGTGACATGTACAGCAACGTAAATGCCTCCTCAGCATCACAGTACTGATAAATCTGGCAAACACTCCTTTTCCTGAGGATATGAGGGAATATTTACCCACATCTTGATTCACACGGGACTAATATAACCTGAGGTTATTGTTACAGGAGGCAAAACAGTCTGGGATTTTTACTGACGTGGGAACATGTCAGGAACAATGACTGATGGAGCATTTGGATGGGACTAAAACCACTGAGAACCACCGGTGAAAATGACTTTACTCCACCTCCCCTTGTTAAACTTGTCCCATCTGAATATGGCCTTAGTCTTGCTTGCATATTTTCTATAAATAAAGGCTGTGTTAGGCCTCAAAACGTATTTGCTTTTGGGCTGGGGGTATGTAATGTTGGGGGAGGGGGTAAATATGAAAAGTCAAAACTGTTAGGTAACAGTTCTGGAGTTCTGGACTTGACCTACCTAAAGCTGTTTAACTTACAAGGATATTGCTTTGGAAGGTAAACACAACAGTGGTTAAGGTTCACAGGGTGTGGTAAAACTCTGTTTTCAAGAGACTCACCTGCTCCTTTCCTGTTTATTCAACTATGCGAATAAAACTAAAAGCTTTTAAACAAAAAACAATAAACAGTGTTCTTTAAACAGTGCTTTAAACTCCTTATGAACTTTTTATCATCAGATACTCACAAAATAAATTATACTGACAAGTATTGGCTACAACACTGGACATGTGATTTGACTCATGCTCTTTTAGTCCCGTTCGTGCCAGTGAAAAATTACCAATGGGGTAATTTACAGTTGGTCTGTTTCAACACCAACACTCTTCACTGTTATCATATCTTACCAGATAACAGTGACATTTCCAGTTTAAAGTCTAAGCAATAAACTATAACAATGATGTGAAGATATTTCAAGATAACTTTAGTTCAGTATAGCGGAGCATAATATTTACTAACTAGAAAGGCTGCACAATATATTGTTTCATCATCATCCACAATGTAAAAAAAAATAGAACACCCCACAAAATACTTTATGTCTCTCTATTTATATTTAAACATGTTAAAATTTGATCTTCATTTATTCTTTATACACATTAAGTCTTATGTCCCCTTCATAGTGTGTTTGTAAGAACGCGAAGAGTGAGGGGCAGACGGTTTTCTGCAATATTGAAAAAGAATGTTATTTAAAATTGTAAAACTCAATATATATATATCACCTCAGCCCATTTCACACTTTGTTTATATATTTATTTATTTATTTTACTCGATCTTGGATGAACAGGTGCTTTATAAATAATAAACATGTCATGTTGGATCATCTGTGCAGATCAAAATCTGTATTTTACATATTGCGATATATAATCCCAAATTATTAAAATGTCAGTATTTTCTAATATCATGTAACTTTAATAATGAGTAGTTTCTATGGAGTAATGTGTAGATGAAGCAGGAGAACTATTAAACTAAGACCATAACTATAAAAGTGACTTTTAGCATAGTCACAGTAGAGAAGAAAACTACTGTACTCAAAGTTTACTACTCCTACAAATTAAGAATAGTAAAAAAACTGTGGGCTACTTTTATCTCAAGAAGTACTGAAATATTACATTTACAAATATACATAAAGCATACTTTATTATTTTTTTCAAATTATTTAAAAAAATAAAAATAAGAACTGAAGACTTTGTAAGGGTTAAAGAAGCTCCATCGTTTACACCATAAAGACCCTTGTTTTTTGTGTTTTTGTGGGGGTTGTAGGAAGCCTTTAATAGGTATGTAAGGTTGTTTTATTCTTGAATTTTCTCTTTTGAGTTGAGTGTTTCTAGGTCAGTGTGCTTTAGCTCAGTTTTTTTGTGTTGTATATCCTTTCATGTCTGAGTATTCTCCAGCATATCCAATATTTAACCACCAGCTACTATGTTTGAGTGTTCTAATGGCTACGGCTCTCAAGTTCCCTCAAAGCTCTTCTGCACTTGCAATTCGATACAAGCAGTAGCAAAAACATTAGCCATCCCCGTACTGATCCAAATATTGCCACAAGCCACATCAATATAGTGATATATTGAACACTCATTCTTAGTCACAGCTCTACTGGTATTGGACCAGTACTCAGTATGAAAGTCAAAGCAGTGTGGTATTAGAATCTGTATCAGGTGAGAAAATGCTGGATCAGTCACCGCTGTCTTTTTGGATCGTGTCCATTTCTCTGTGCTCTGTGTGTCTGGAGAGCAATTTTCCCTCTGAAATGACAGAGAGAAGCAGGATGTTGTGAGAAACAGAACAATTACTGATAAAGAGAAGGGTGGTCTTCGGAATTACTCCACACACTAATGAATGTCTGAGTGTATGAAAAATTCATGCACAGGGGAGCCCTCTCACTGTCCTCTCGCATATTCAGTTACTGAGAGAGAGAGAGAGAGAGAGAGAGAGAGAGAGAGAGAGAGAGAGAGAGAGAATGATCAAGAGCTTTTTGTAAACTCCACTGACCAAACAGGTTCACCTTTTAGTTCTACACTTTATTCTCCTCCTTTCACCCTGATCTTCAATGATCAGGACCCCACAGGACCACCACAGAGCAGATATGATGTGGGTGGTGGGTCATTCTCAGCACTGCAGTCACACTGACATGGTGGTGGTGTGGTCAGTTGGAAAAGAAAAAACCATGGACCTGCCTATCATTTCTAATCCACACTTTACAAGTCAAAGCACTGCAAGAGAGAAAGAGGAGGGGTTGAGTAAAAAAAAAAGAGAGAGCAAGAGAGTTTATTCAGTTTGTGAGTGTGTGTGTGTGTGTGTGTGTGTGTGTGTGTGTGTGTGTGTGTGTGTGTGTGTGTGTGTGTGTGTGTGTGTTTGAGTGTGTGTGATGCATTAGGGCTGCAGCTGGGCAGAGTGATTCTGAGCTGATTTACTATTTGGTTTAAACACCATTGAGTGTGTGGTGGAAGAGAGAGAGAGCGAGAGAGAGAGAGAGAGAGAGAGAGAGAGAGAGAGAGAGAGAGAGAGAGAGGAAGAGAGAGAAAAAGAGATGGGGAGGCAGAGGGTGTGTGTGTGTGTGTTTGTGTGTGTGTGTGTGTGTGTGTGTGTGTGTGTGTATGAGGAGAGTTAGTTAGTTTAAAAGGCTTCATTGATATTCTGCTTTGCTGGCAGGCTTTCTGTCAACGCCACATTTCCCCCCATTCACTGTGTTCCCCACCACCACAAACACCAACACATTTGCATATTGCATACTTCTATATACATCCTATACAATACTATATACACTACCGTATACATTACTACATACGCTACGATATACATTACAGAAATACACTACTATACACACCACTCTACCCTATACTCTATTAAATATTCTATATACACAACAACACAAACTACTATATACACCATATACACAACTGTATGCTTTACCATATACACTGGTATGTACACTACTGTATGAGCTACTATATACACTATTACACACACCACTGCATGTACTACTATATAGTAGATATATTATGTATATACACCACTATGTACACTAGTGTATACGTTGCAGCAGGGGCTCTCAAACTCTTCATAACTCTTCATAACTAGAAAGCATAACAGCCCACAAGAAAGCAAAACCCAACTTTTAATGTCAAATTGTTGTAGCCTTTTCTTTCTTAAGTGCCGACACTGAGATTATGAGAACGAGAGCCTGAACCGGAGCTTTAAAATATCTCGTCTTCATGAAAACATCTGTACTAAATGCTCCCGGCAAAAAAGAGAGAAGATGAATTGTTAACATCAGACGACACGTCTGGTCGCAAAATGTGGTCTTTAATTCTGTGTTATAGCTGAGTCTGGATGTCCGACCCCATGTCCACAAACTTCTGCTCACACTGTCACTGCACATATGATGTATTATAGGTTGTACTGGATTCTTTTTTTCCTTTGTCTTCATTCTTTCTTCATTTAAGAAACTTCTACATTTCTGATTCGCTGATTCTCTCAAACAAATACTGTTTCATTTGCCTTGTAATACGTCGGCAATATGTTATTATCTGTGCATTTCTATTAATGCTTACGTTTATAGTCTGAACATGATTGATCTCTCGATTTTTACTACTGCCTCCCTTTGAGGAGGGCCTGCAGACCATTAGAGTGCTTCATGCCCAATGGTGGTCACCGGTCAAGAGGATGGGAAACCCTGCACTACAGTATACATTACACTATAAGCTACAATTATGCACTGCTATTTACACTACTGTACTTACTATGTGTTTTCAGGTTAGATTAATATGCAGTGAAAAGCAAACAGATCTTACTCTAAAATTGTATTTTATAACTAGTCAACAAGAATTAAAAAATGCAAAATGTTTGTAGATGAAAGCAGTTGACTGACGTAAGTCTTATGACCAGCACTGTCTGTGTGTGCACCCAGTGATGTTTGTTACTGGGAAACCACCTATACTATACAATACTTTACACACTACTGTAAACATTACTGTACAGCATATTTATATATATATATATATATATATATATATATATATATATATATATATATATATATATATATATACATATACACTACCAGTCAAAAAAACACACTGACATGGTGTGTTAATATATGCACAATACCGGTCAAAAGTTTCAGAACCCATATTGGGGTGTTCTAAAACTTTTGACCGGTAGTGTGTTTATGCACACAGCAGAAAGGTGGTCAAAACAAAAATGTGACTTCGCCTGCTTTAGTTTTCACTTATATTAGTTTTCAATAATGCATTAATTTGCAGGTTTTTTTGTGTTTTGATGTATAAATAGTAAACGTGAATGTGGCTAGACTGTTCTAGCCAGGCCGTTCTAGACATGTTCTCCTGATGTCACCGTCATGTTTTACTGTTTCGCTAGTGACAAGTGCTTTCACTAGTGAGGTTGGTTTATGTACATTTTGGGGGGTTAAATAAAAAAGGAAAATAAAGTCTCAAGACTATTTACAAACAGGAACAGAGCAGTTTTGGAATTGGCAGGTTTTCCTGCTCTGCTTTGGTTGTGCCGGATTTGCTTTTCAATGAACTAGTATTTGAGGTTCACAGTTTGTCAGGTCCATGCACCGAACTCCAGTCTAGAACAATCTATTTTAAACCTATTAGTTGGTGAAACATAGCACCTAATAGCCCATCTGTTGCTGCACAATCTGTCAGACTCGCTCTGCCCTCTTTAACACTAGTCAGTTTCAGGATCACTGTTGGACAGATATTATTGGGTGCTGGACTGTCCTCAGCACAGCAGTGATGCCGACAGCAGTGAATGAGCAGTGTGTCTGGTACACCTAGACTCAGTCAACCACTGCTGATGGATGACAAACTGTATATCACTACTAGACTAGTTTCAAGGGAGCGCTTTCCAATAAAGTGGACAGTGAGTGAGGACTTTACTCACCTGTCTCAGGTGTCCGAGTAGCTCCGTGGCCTCCTCCTGTCTGCCCTCCTTTGCCATCAGTAGGACATCCTGGATCATGCTGACACGCCGCTGGTAGGGCGGTGGCACCCCAGAGCCTTCTGACCGGTCAGATGAGGAAGAGCGGAGCAGAAGAGAGCCCTGAGCCCGTCTCCACATCCCCTGAAGTGGGCTGGACCCTGCCTCCGAGCCCTTGGACTGCTTGGCCCCCATCCTCGCCACATTCGACCATTTAGGCCTCTGCTGCTTGAAGGGCAGAGGTCGCCAACAGTGATAGTGGCTGAAGGTTCATTGTAGCAAGGAGTGGACAGGAAGGTACAATCATACACTCAATACCAGTATATATATAAGCGCAGTACCAAGAGTTTTTGAAGAGTTGATACAGTGCAGGTCTGGTTCCAGCAACCACATAGATCTTTGAACCCTCTATCCTTCATTCACTGCTCCTAAAACAACCCTGTTCTCGAGTTGTACAGCTTGCAACTGCTGTACTTTCTAAAAATGTCTCTATCGTGCTCCGAGCCACTGGCATGGCTTGAAGAGCAGAGGGTCCACAAGTGGCTGAAGGTTCACTGGAGCATAAGATGGACAGGGAGGTCCTCTTTAATAACTGACTTTAGGGTCCAGTGACAGGATTTGTTATAAGCATTCCATACTTCACAGATGGGAATGTTTCCAAGGAAAATCTCTGACCAGATAAAAGCTCATGCAGAATTCATAGGAGATGTCTGAAGTCATGATGTTCTAGAAGAGGCATCTCTGGCACTGCCAATTCTCAGGCTGATCCAGATGTTGGGGAAAGTCAGGAGAAGACAGAGGGTCGAGTCTCAGGCTGATCCAGATGTTGGGGAAAGTCGGGAGAAGACAGAGAGTCCAGTGTCAGGCTGATCCAGATGTTGGGGAAAGTCAGAAGACAGAGGGTCCAGTGTCAGGCTGATCCAGATGTTGGGGAAAGTCAGGAGAAGACAGAGAGTCCAGTCTCAGGCTGATCCAGATGTTGGAAGAATAACTTTTCCAGATAAAACCCATCGTTTAGCGTGATGCACTGAGCCAGTCTCTCCTCTCCTCTCCTGTACTCTCACCTCATCTCCTCCTCTCCTTTCCTCTCCTCCTCTCCTCTCCTCTCCTCTCCTCCTCTCCTCTCCTCCTCCTCCAGCCTCTCCGCCAGAAGTGCGAAACCGCTGGCTGAATAACAGCCGCCGAACTCTGGACCAATCAGCGGAAGTGTTTACATCGGTTCAGCCAATCAGATCACTCGAACGACGAACTTAGAGGCGGTGGGGTGTGCCGGTCTCGATTTCTCAGGACTCGTCTGAGTTCACGATCAGTTCACTCCAGAGAAAGTGATTCATTGACGGAGGGAGGAAAGAGATAGACACAGGGACGAGAGAGAGGGATAGAGCGAGAGAGCGATAGAGAGCGCGAGAGCGAGAGCGAGAGAGACGGAGAGAGAGTCTTATTATCAGTAAAAGATTCGGTTCAGTTCACTGAACCGAATCAAGTCATTTGAACACCCGGTTCATGTAACTGTTGGGATTTTTTTTAGTTTTATTTATTTATTATGTTTGAATGGAAGGAATTATGTAAAAATAAGTTTGTACATTGTAAAAAAAAGTGTGCTGTAACAAATCGATTAATTTAAACTCGTGAATCGGCTCAAGGAAACGATTCCTACAGTTATCTCTGCAGGTAGTAATTGATCTGTCCTCCGGTTTATGATGCAGTAACTCAAAAAACTTTTATAAACTATTGGGTCACAAATGAGAACAAATAAATCCCACAGTATCAGCAGGGATCCTCTGTCGTATCCAGTCAGATTGGGAATCACTGGTCTGAATGCAGCTTTAGGAAAGGCTCAGGTTCGTTCTGCAGCGGTAAAGAGCTGAAGTCCATGTTGATCATTCCTGTCCTTTTCCCTCCAGACGATATTTTACCCTGAGAAACGCGCAGATATATGTATGGGTCTTTATTGGGTTTGGCGCCACCTGTTGGTCAGCTTTAACGTCTTTATTCAAAAGATCTTTTATGACACCTGGTGGTGAAACTCTGATAGTGCACTGTTAGATGAAATTTAATATTATTTGTTTCAACTTTTGTCATTATATTGTACACTGTACAATAATATAATATTATATGGACTACAAAAATGATTTAATATTATATTACATCCTCGCTTGTTTATTGCCCAACATTCACAACCATACAGAACCACAGAGAACACCACTGACTGGATAATTCTGATATTTGTTTGTAAAGACAGATCTTTACATTTGAAAATCTTATCAAGCTCCTTCATACTTAGTATAGCCTATATCCCAGCTTAGAAAGCTGTGGTCAGAGCAAATTGAGAAGAGTTCAGCGTCTTGCTTGAGAGCATGTGCTTCAAACCCACAACCAGGAATCAATAATCCAACGTTCAAACCATTGAGCCACAACTGCACTACCAGTGTTCATGTCCTGTTATGGTTATAATATAATATAACATTATAGAAGCTGCCTTGTTTGCTTAGTGAGTGACCTGCTTCCTTTACATTACAAAACCTCCCCAATCTCGACTTTAAGATCGTATCTGAATAGTGCATTTCTTGACAAGCACAGATTGATTGCACAGCTTAAGTAATTCCCAAATGGGGGCTAGTGTTGCTTGGTAGCCACTAAGAGGTTGCCAAGCAGTTACTAAACAGTTACTTTGGTGACTAAGGTGAATGCTCGGTTGTTCTTTGATGATTGATAGGCTGTTGCCTGCAGTTTGCATTGGTTCTTCAAAAATTATGGGAATTATAAAGTTTATCCTGTTAAGTGACAGTTGGATGATCACCACCTCCAAACCTCAATCCCAACTATTGAATTTAGTACCATCACTCCAGAGAACACAGTTCCACTGCTCTACAGCTCAATGCTGGGGGGCTTCATACCCCTCTTGCCCACACCTGACATGGTGTCATGGTGCCAAGAGGTCCATGTTCATTTATCTGCTCCAGAGAGTCATATTCTATTGGCAGAAATTCTCTACAGGAACTAAACCAGTTGTGTGTGTGCATTTGCATGTGTTTCAGCAATGATTGCAACTTAAAATAGCCAAATGCATTGGTTTGAAAGAGTGTCCAAAAACAATTTACATATAATGTATGATGATTTCTAGGGTGTTGTCCCATTCCGCCATTCGTTTACCAACATACCACTCCTGATCAAACTGAATATTAAAGAGAATTATTTTGACAGCAACAAGAGCCTGTATCCTATGTTTTCTTCCACTTTATATGTATTTATTCATTCATTTAATCAAGCTCCAATTTGGAAACTTTATTTTCTAATAACAGTCCATATAATTTTCCATGTTTTTACTGTGCTGTTGAAATAGCCATAACATACTGTACATCAACTCTGTTCTGATTGGTTGCCCTGAATTGTGCATAAATTAAAAAGTGCTCTTGTGAAAAGCAATACGACGGGAAAACCTGGAGAAGACAACATGTAAAGCAGTTTGGTCTTATGACGTCAAAGAAAGTCTAAATGTCCAGCTTAATGAATATATATATAATAATTGGATAGTAAATGGCACATTTGGACACTAACTGTTGAAATTCTACTTCAAATTCAATTTCAGTTTTTCATAAGGGCCCTTTGAAACATGTATGATAAACACAAGTTTACACAAATAGTTTGGAAAAATGTAAAATAAACTTTAAGGTTGCAATGTGAGAGTGTCATTTTTATTCAAACACCAGGACACTGTTCTAGAAATATGGACAGCCAACGAACATTAGCCAGCCATAATAACGAAGCCAACAGCAGTGTTTGCAATCAGTGTTTCTCTTGAATTTACTGTTTTTCCCACATGACGATGCAGTTAATGTCTGAGTTGGCAGTAAATGAAACCTAAACATTAGACTGATTAATACAGTATTGAAGGGACGACAGCAAGGACCGATCAGTCTCAAAAGAAGCACAGGTTTACATTAGAATCTCTGATATTTCATTCAGTCTGATGTGTATCTTCTTACTGGTAGGATCCTTGGATGACAACCCAAGTCCAGGTTTTGTGCTTCCTTTGTAAGAGTTCGGGGGACATTTGAAGCTGGTCAAATCTATCAGCTCAGAACTATCTTCTTAGGACAACTCCAGCCTGTTGGAGCTTGTTCAGGATGCCCAGGGGCTCTACCAGTTGTATCCAGCAGGGGGAGACTTATCATCTTTATTGCTCTCCAGGGAAAAAGGAGGAATGCGTACATCAAAGTGGGATCCATCTGTCCTCTCAATCCGGAATGTCCCCCTGCACATAAAAAAAAACACACAAGTTTTATATAGGCCTGTACAAGGGTCTGGCATTGTTGAACCACATGCATTTTTTAACCTCTGACATGGAACAGAGCTGCAGTTTGCTCTGAGAATACTAATGTTAGCACAACCGTATGTTCCCCACTGTCTCTAAAAAATGAATAAAAGAGAGACACTGCACACACAGAGAGCCAAGAGACCATATTATCATCTCTGACTTTATTGTAGCTGAATTAGCCAGCATGCTGATCACCAAGTTAACTCTTCAGCTTAGAGGTGAGGACACAGGTAAGGCAGTACCCTGACTGCAACCAGACATGTTATTAAGGAGAAGATCAGCCATAGGTTGAAATCTGAATGGAAGTTGTTGTAACACTCAACATGGGGTCTCTTTACAGATAAGACCCTCCCTTCAACTAAAAAAGCCAGTGACTGCTTTCTTTGTCTTAATTAAATATCTTCCTCTGTTATATGCAGCAATCTTTCAAATCTTAAAGGTCTCGCTCGTTGCTGCCACATTGTAGGAAGCAGAGAAGCCTCCGACTGGTTGCTTTCTACCCTGCTCGCTCCTCTGTAAGCACCATCTCACCACACATGTTCTTTTGTCATGTGGTGAGTGGGCAGAAGACCCACTGCTACTGAGGGTTGACGGATGTATTTATTTCAACACAGTTATGAAGCATCATTCCCACATAATGGAACTTACTCATTCAAATCATAATTCGTCAGTTCTGTGAAATATTATGTTTTCAAAGCATTGATTTGCCAAAAATTTATATTTTCAAACTACTGACAAAAAAAAGAAATCTAAGTAACAATTTATTACTTTCTTCAGGTGCAGCCAATCAGCCAGGGTTGGTGTGAAATCACACATCACCGATCTCTGTAATAACATGCTAAAATCTTCATTTATCTGCTTATAAAACTGTCACAGGTTTAATTATTTACAGTTAAACCAGAACTCAGCTCTGTGGAGAGGGAGGGGTTTATGTATTACAATCACAATTTTATTGTATCACATTGACAAAACTATGTGAAATAAATGAAGACTTGAACATGTCTTAAGCTGGTTACATTCTGTGCGTATGACACTGCTGAGAGTCCTAATTTTACCTTCACCGTCGCTTCATTAAATTTGATTTTATTAGAATTTATGTAGATTTTTGAAGCAAATGCAAAAAGCCATTCAGCGTGTATTTACAAAAATGAGAGGACATTCAAAATCTAGTGTTTGTTAGCAACATTAGCCATCTGATGTTTTCAACATCAGGTCATCAACTCGTTTGCATAAGAACTTAAACTGTAATGTATTACACTATGCTAAAATGACCATTGTTTACAGCACAAAGGAAGTAAGGCATCAAGAGTTGAAAGTGTGTTTATTAGTTTCAGAAATAAAGTATTTGTTAGGATGGGTCCCACTTTCATCCCCATCCTGTGCACAAAAGCTTTATAACATTGTATTAAATATTTTGTTTTCTTTTCCCTTGTTTTTATTAATAAATAGGGACATCTGGGTGATAGGACCTCAAATCAATATCACCATTGAGCATTTTATTTAAATGAAAGATGAACAGAGTTCATCAGAGTTTCAGTGTAACAGAGTTTAAAACATCTAAATACAAGATTAAACCAAAGTCTTTGTAACAACAACACTGAATGCAAAGCTCACTCGCATTAAAAGCCCCACCCACCCCAACCATCCAGCTCAACATTACTAATCAACAACTTGGTTTCTCTTTACCCATACAACAGCACTGCTAATGTGAACCCCACCCACCTTATAAACTTTAATACATTTGGGTACTAATCCCTATATGTAATTTTCACCTTTAAGACAAAAGACATACAAGAACTGCGATAGTCACAAGCAAACGTACAACAAGATTTGTGTCCCTTTCATGAAAAAATATAACATTTAGCTAATATTATCTACTATGACAATGTAATATACCAAATAATAATGCTAGTTATTTAATTAAGAAATTTACCAGTAGTTAAGAAATTCTACTAATAGGCTTATAAATATAAAGGTTATACCAGTAAAATATCTACTAGTGCATCTACAAAATTGAATATCATTAAAAACTCATTAGTGATCACAATGTCATTCAAAAAGGTAAATGGTCATGTTTTATATTAATTACATGTAAAGTGACATTTCAAGCCTATTAATGTTTCACTGTTGATCAGTGAATCTTATAACTAATGAAAACCAACTCAACTCAAAACAGGAAAATTGTGTTGAGTGGAAATGGGTATTGAGTGAGATGGGAGAGAGACATAGAAAGTATGGTTTAACAGCAGGTACTGTATGTGTCCAAAAAATATCCTTCTGGACAAAAAGTTCTCCCGTCTTATATTATGTTTAAGAAAAGAGCAGCATTTACTGAAGGCAAAAGGATAACGGCAGTGGAGGAAGCAGCAAAGTCAAGTCTTGGGAAGTGTTAGCACAACTGCTCATTCACAGTTTCTTATGAAATCAACAACATTTTCAAAATTCTATTCTGCTTTTGTTGCAGTAACTATCTCCACTGTCCAGGAAAGACCTTCTATTAGATGGAGCACTGTTCTGAGTATTCAGCTGCATCCACTTCATCCCTAATTCCCTATCTCATCCCAAAAGTACTGTATGGAGCACCATCACCATCTGCTCCAGAGTCCTATTGTGATGGCAATACTTCTCTAGAGGGACAAGACACTTAGCTAAATGCATTCATTAGACTGGGTGTCCATATATATATATATATATATATATATATACATATACACACACACACACACGTTGATAAATATTTAACTGAAGGGGTTGAGGGTAGGGAATATGGCCTGAAGTGGTTTGCATTAGACTGCAAGGTAAACTAGGCTGCTTCAGAAGAGGAAGGAGTAAGGGCTGTCCCTGTGCCCGTGGCTGTCCAGGGAGAAGGAGGGAATAGCCACATCAAACATGCTGCCGTTGGCCCTCTGCCAGGTGAACGTCCCCCTATGGAAGGTGGAAACAACCAAATCAGCAGCCACACAGGAAGCAGGAAGTGGGGACAAAGGCAGGGTCTCCAACACAAGCGCACACTCTGCCTTCAGGCTCAGTGTCAGGTGTGTATGGGTGGGTACTATAAAACAATAACCATGGTTACTGTATTTATCTATATTTCATGACTGTGTAAACAGGTTCTTCAGTCATGGCTGCAAATTATTTTTATAAAACACACTGAACACACACTCACGCCTAAACGTTTAAATAAATAAAATCATCTGAAATCTGAGATTTGAGGATGTGAATCATTCCTTAAATAACCATAACTGATTTGTTATGAGGTTGGATGGCACACTGCCGCCATCTAAACCGCCAAAGCATTGATTCAAGTATCAATGAGAGGAAGAAACAGGACAGTAAGCCGTCTGAGCAGCATGATTAAGAGCACCAACGCAGTGTGACATTCATCAATCTGAAATAAGGTCCTTACATCTTTAGGGAGTTCTGAACAACCCAACAGTGTGCTCTGTTGTAATTATATGAAAACAGAGGGAAAGCTCATGGCCAGCATAGAAGGGAATATGTTTTGCTTATATTCCAGAATCTTTTATTGCCCCTGTCCTATGTGAAAAAAGACAAAGGATATCATGAGGCATCCTATTTATTTATTTATTTTTTTTACTAAATTTAAAAATTTTGAAATTTGATCCTCATACACATTGTCATCTTCATGCCAGAGATATGTAAGTATGATGTAATTGTTGGCCTCACTGACCAAAGGTTTTGGACTCCTAAAAACTATTAATTAGCAAAGTACACTTATTTTATGCAACTAAAAAGTGAAAAGCTCGAACATTTTGAAAGTTTTTACCACCAGTCAAATCAGAGTGACTGTTTTCATCCAAAAAGGGGCAGGACATTACACAAATGCAAAAGGTAAAATTTGCAGAACATAAGCTTTGTCTAGTTTATAGCTTTGTCTACAGCTGGAATATAGTCTAAACTCACTGCCTGCCTCTGTTGAGATCAGATAGCGCACCACTGACAAGCTGAACATGGCCTGAGGGATTTACTACCAGCAATATAATGGTTCTGAGCATGTAGAATGAGATGTACACTAATAGTGCATCCTGTTGTGTATACGGAAATGGATCAAATGAGATGTTTATGTTTGGACATGCATATTAAAAAAGTTGTCAGATGTTTTGGAAAAGTTTCTTCATTTTTATTGTTTACCTGCAATAACACAGTCAAACTGTCACACCCAGCATTTCTCACATATCATTAAACCACAAACAAACTGAACATTAAAATCACACACTAGCAGATCTGAGCACACATTAATGACATAGTCTACAGAAAAAAATAAAGACAAGGCTTCAGTCTTGATTGTCCGCAAAGGTGAACAGTCAGTTGGACACCAAATGACTACAGTTAGTTGTAATATATATGCAGCAGCAACAGTGTCCAGAATAAGGACAGTGTTAAAGAGTACAATGTAGCATTCAGTGTCTGTACTTCAGCAGTTAGTCGAAGCTGCCATACTAAAA
Organism: Acestrorhynchus altus; assembly: GCA_034509495.1. Taxonomy (NCBI): domain Eukaryota; kingdom Metazoa; phylum Chordata; class Actinopteri; order Characiformes; family Acestrorhynchidae; genus Acestrorhynchus; species Acestrorhynchus altus. Next base: position 8,304,864 of record CM067511.1, on the reverse strand, counting down.
AAAAAACCCAAAAAAAACCCACCACAACTAAGTGCCTTTGTCCCTGATAAAAGCTATAGCTGGATTTATTAATCCCCTTTTACACATGCTGCATCTCCTAGAGTTGGCAAAGATACCACTTAGGGGCGGGAAATATGGACAATAATATCATATCCAGATAAACTGTTTGTGAATAGCTTTAGCTGTATATAAATAGCTATATACGATATGACACATGATGTGAAAAAACACCCCATGACATCCTATACTTAGTGTGTATAAAGAAAAATATAAAGATAAAATATTAACAAGACATCTTTATGCCAGAGCTGTGTCTCATGTGGGGCAGAGGAGAGCAGAGTGGAGGATGAGCTGAGAGCAGGGGGCAGAGCAGACCAAAAAAGCAACAACAAAAACGTTTTGTGCAAGATTGAAACAAAGGTATTTATAAACTTTAAAGGTCAAAATAAATGATATTACCTCAGCCAATATTTTCTGTTTACATCCCTATAATAAATATCAATATAATCGCCCAGCCCTAATGCTACCCCTTGTCTAAACCATGCTGAACATTTTCTGTAATTTTAAAAGATCTGACACGGACAATCTGTGGCTGTAGGCTACATGTGTAAAAAGGTAACTGTGGATAATGTCTGGACCTGCTTCTCCATTCGTATGTGAAAATGGCTTCACATTCCCTCTGCATTAAAGGGAAATTCCAACAATATCTCACGATGTCTGCATCATTAAATTTCTAAGATACCTGTACAGAAACTGTTGCTGTTACATTGTGTGAGGGGTACAATTATGTAGCTGCATTGCATACAATACGTCCAGTATCTTTAGGTATTCTTTAGCCCTTTGACAGTGAAAATGCTTTAAGGCAAAAGTGCTAGAATCATCATTTAGCTTTAGAATGTCTGGTCTGATCTTTTAAACACCTTTTGCATTTCCCTTAACCTGACGGTAAAGAACAGCGAGTCTTCCCTGGCTATTTGTATATTCCCTTACATTTGTGGAAAGTCATGCTCAATATCCAAAGTGAAGACAAGTGCCAAAAATCCAGTGACAAAAAGGGAAGAACAGAAAATACTAGAAATGGTTACAAATTTAAAGTAGTGACCCACTTTCCTATTTACAAATAATCACAAATTGCTAACATTTCAATGATAATGAATGGATATTAGTGGGGGTCAGTGAATTTGAAGCCAACTTAGTCCATATTCATCAAAATATCCTAAAGAGAGGCAGTTTTCAACCCTATCCTGAACAAGACTTTGGGTCCAATACAACTTTATTTCATTACAATAGATAAAATTTACCAAATTATACAGTGTTTCTGACTGGTAGGAAGGAATAAAGGCCTTTATTATTCTCAACTCTCAAAGCTTTATCACGGTGTATCCTTCAAAAACGTTCTTCACAAAATGTGTAATTATAGGCAGTATTAACATGTACAATCCTAACCATTGAAAACAGACAGATGCATAGAAAGTTCACAGTCAGAGCAATAAATATAACCCTTCCTTGATATCCTTCACTGTGATCGATTTGTTTAAGATAGAAATGTTCCAAAGTGGAATTTGTTCTCAACAGCTGAAAACCAGACCAGGCTTTCAACCGAAATTTTGGTGGACCATGATTTAGTGAGTATCTGAGTACAGTTGGAAAATTAATATCTATCAAAATGGACCAATCTATAGAATAAGGGCCAAATAAGGTACGTGTGAAAGGGCTCCAATTTATGATTAAAATCAACTCTCAATACACAAAGTAGGATGAGTACAACAGATCTAGAGGAGTTCTAAAATTAGAGTTAGTGTCTCCCTGTGTGGGTTTGAATGAATGGGTTTGGTTAGTGAGGTAGATTATACGGCATTATGCAAGTGTGGACTGAGTTAAACAGTACATATAAGTGCTTGAGTTAGAGATGAGTTGAAAGGGAGAATGAATTTGGGGAGGAAAATCTGGCAGAGACAGAGATGAGTTGTGGGGTTTTAGGACAGTAATGAAGTGTGTACTGCAATGGGCGTCCCACAAAAGCACTCGACAGGGCTGCACAACACATCACAGCGCTACTGTTTAGGAGCAGATTTTGTAAACAACACAAATATACAACATACAAATGAGTCTAAAAGCTTTACAGTAACATTTCTCAACTTCTCAAGTCTTTGGGGCCAACCTGATGGTTCCATATTTTTGTTCTACCCAGATCCCCAAAGAATACATTTGAGGAATAATGTAAAATTAATGAATATCTGAGATAATCAATGTATTTACATTTGGGACGTCATTTTGCCCAGAAATAGTTAATTCTTGTTTTTCACATATTGACATGTGAATCTCAGAGTTGTTCTTTACATAAGGTTAAAATTCCATGATGAATGGACCAATAAAAATGCTTGACTACTGAATGCTTCTACTGAAAGTTAAAAAGGTTTCTTCCATCTACTGTAAAGATACCACTCTGAAGCTTTTGTCCATACTACAATAAGTATACAATAATTGACAATAGTTGTACACCGTGTTGCCTGTATTGTGCAGCCCTGCCACCTGGTTCCATGAGAAATATGGAAAACCAATGACAAAAGAGTGGCTTGAGAACAGATGCATGTCTCCAAAAGTGTGCACTGAGACAGATCAAGGGTGAGGTTGTAGCATGGTTGCAGAAATGGGATACTGCTGAAACAGAGAGGCTGGCAGACAATGGGGTTAGACCAGGCTGGGTTTGACTGGGGATGAAGTGGGTTGGCAGGGGCAGACCAGGGCAGGGCTCTGGGCTCTTAGGCCAATGAAGTGAAGGGACCAGGCAGGAAGCTGTTAGGAGTATCGTCCTTCTTGCTCTCAAGAGAGAAGGGAGGGATGCGCACGTCGAAGAATGTACCGTTGGGCCTCTCAAGCCTGTAGGAGCCCCTGCAGGGGGGCAGAGACACAAGGAGATGCACTGTCAGAGACCCAGTGCCCTGGTCCCCACTGGCCCTGCTACTTACTCTATTCTGGCTGTACATGTGTAAATTATTATTATTACAATAATTATTTACATTATAAATTTTAATTAAAGCCCCCTATGTTGATATAATTTTGACATAATTTAGAAATTATGATAATTATTATGAATGCTAATATATGAACTAAAAATACAGCACTGGATTTTTATCCCCCAAATCAGTTTCTCTACACAGACGACAGCAGTTCCATTGCAGTCATTCCATCAAAAAGCCGAGATATTTACTGTCCTAAACAGCAGTTTTAAAGACTGATAGAGAGCATGATATGACATGAAAGCTGATTGACAATCATGTTTATTTCAACAAATTCTCATTTCTTAATTCTCTCATGTTAAAACATTTGTTTTTATTTCTGTTTATTATTACTTTAAACAGTTCCTCCCGTATTTAACCTGTAGATTATATTATCTTGATATTCTTTTCAGGCAATGGTTCTCACACGGTCCACTTTGGGAAATTGCTAACACTGATATCACTAAATTTCTGTGCCCCAGTTTATTCCATTATTTGCCAATAACTCCAAAAAGCATCAACATATTGCTTTTTTTTTTAGAATGACCGAGTGTGCAAGATTATTAAAGATTATTAAGATTCTTAAAGCCTCTGAATTGTATTCAGCTTGTTTGTTTAAGACACTCAGAGACACAAAGTGTGTCAAAGGCAAAAGGTGCCATGTCTAAAACAGCCTATGCTTGTTCACAACACAAATAATTTTAGACAAAAATCTATTTTAATCTGCATTATGAAAGAACCGGTGGTCAACACTGTAACAACCATGAAACACACACACACGCACACACACACTGAAATTCTGTACTAATTCACTCACAACTACACGCTTCAGACATTTAAGATTGGGAACATTCACACATACTAACAAACCCCCGATCCAAACTGAATTCTATGTATTCCACATAGAAACAACAGATTTACACACCTAACATATGCACAAACCCAACGGGGCATTGTATGCAGTAATCTCATGAATGCTAACACACACACACACACACACAAAATGTAATGCACAAAGAATTTCTGGTTGGTCTAGTGACCGGTAAGCAGCTCGGTCACAAAAGCCTGCAAAGCCCAGGGAGCACAGAAATGCACTTCCACTCGAGCTGGCTGCCTGCATGTGAACTAGGTTTAGATAATATCTGAAACTATTAATTCACCACTATATTAGCACAATGTTTTATTTCGTAAATAACTCCCTCCAGAAGTTTACAGAAATGTGAGAATGAATCATTTTGGCTCTTACGGGTGGGGAATTCATCGTCAGAGTGAGTGAACGATGATTATGATTATACAATGATTATACAATGATTATAAAATCAATGAGAACATAACTAAAATTCATATGTTTTGAATGTTTGCTCCCTTGTAACACCACGACAGGCAGCAATACCAGCACATCAACCATCCTTATAAATAAAGATCTGACAGAGGTTTGAGCTTTATGATGTAGCATAGAAACTCTTCAAAGAAGGGACCACAGATAAACTGGTGGCTCGTTGAGATCACATGGGCATTGTGGGCACAGGCCTTTATTTTTATTATTATTTTTTTTATATACTTTGCTCGATACATATGAAGCCAGCCACCACCTCTTTTTGAACTAACAGCTAACAGACACCTGTGATTAAAGCCCCTGACCTTTATTTTTAAATAAGTTCACATCCTCCCTAGACAACAAGCATAATTGCTATTTGCTTAATTGAGTACAATTGTTTTTGATATTTTGTTACTCGATGCACACACCAACATTTGACAACAACAGCCACCTTAAATGTACCAACAAGTATTTGTGGCAACTTGGTGACTGTTTTAAACCTTTGCACAGCACTGAAAACACACATAACTAAACTAAACTGTGTTTGTTCAGCCGGAGTTTCAGACACTCACAGGTGTGTAAAGAGTGTGCAAATTACACTCACCACATGTGTCCACTGGGCGCCTGTAGGGAGACGTGGCTGCTGTACTGGAATGCTGGCTGCTCTTTGGACAAAACTGGCTCCTGTAAGACACACATTGACATTTATGACACAGACTTATTTTATTTACTTGAGGCACAATAACACACATGTATTAGACTATATTCTGAATAAAGGTCAGATTCTTCAGTCTCAGTATTGGAAAAACAATACGTTTAGTACAGGTTTAAACAATCAATTTAAATCCGTTTAATTTCTACACCTCTGACTTTAAGGTGGGGCATGCCGGTGTGAAAGCACAGTTCTTCAAGGCCATGTTATATGATAACCTGGCAGGGAAAGGTAGTTCAGTGAGGGCATAGCTGAGTTCTACATGCTTGTGCTCTCCTGCTAGGGAAAAGGTTACTGGGTAAAAGGTAAGAAAAAAATGTTCTCACGTACACTCACTCAGCAAAATGAGTTCAATTCTGTTATGTTTATAAAACGGGTTAAACAAATGAGTTCATGAATAACTGAGCTTTTGATTAAGGCTTCCATGAGCATGCTGACAATTTATATTTCTTACAATAATGTAGGTTTAAATTTGTGAGTAAATGAGGTCTTTTGGCATCTAATGGGAAGTTTTCATATTCTGCTGTACTTTAATTCACAAAACAATCAAAGTATGTAAAGGAGACAATCATACATGCCTGATATTGTTATCTTCAGGAGACAATCATACATGCCTGATATTGTTATCTTCAGGAGATCCTAGGATACTCAACTTTCTCTTAATTTGAGATATAAATATTAACAGAATTCAAATATTGGCCACGTTTTGATAAAATAGGTACTTGTACCTACAACGTTCTGTTTTTCTGCTTATAAGGACTAAAAAACCTAAAGGAAATTCTTTTTAGAAATGCGATATGAAAATGCCATAATTCTGAATAATTATTAGTATCGATTAGACCGACAAGAGTATTTTTTTCAACAACTGGAATGTCCTTTTTTCCATTTCTTATTTTCTTCTCTAACCAAATATCTGGGTCTGTGACATCATTAGTGCTTACTTTCTCAATGATCAGTCAGAGTCTGCATGCAGGTTGAGTATACATGTGGACAGAGCAGCAAACACCCACTGGAAGATTCGATTCGCATTTAAACTGGAATTTAATTCAGTTGAAAACTTAGCAGAGTTGGATTAGTTGCTGAAAATTAATCACACAATGATTAGATTCATCACACCATGGTTACCTTGGTTGTTCCAAGATGGCGCCAAGCACACCTGCCGTGTTATGAGCTCCCTCTAGTTTTTGTATTTTTTGTTATTTTGGTGTCTGTCACTTTTAATGCACAAAATGTTGTCAGCACCCTCATCTACGACTGACAACATTTCTACAAATCAGACTGATGATCACTCACTGCAAACCGAACTTCAAGTTTTATGGCGCTGACCCTATGTTTGTAAGCACTGAAGGAGTCCCATTCATCTTAGATGACTGGCTTGTACAGTGGCTAATGTCCAGTCCCTGGACAACAAGCTGAGCAAACTTCAGGCACGGATCTCTTTCCAATGAGAAACAAGAGACTATTATCTGCCTCGAAGAGACATGGATGTCGGTGGAGATCCCTAATCAAGCCGTCTAGCCTGCTGGGTTCTGTCTGCACAACATGGAAAGAAACAAGGAGCTCTCCAGGAAGAGTATAGGAGGAGGAGGATGTTTGCTTATCAACAATGCCTGGTGTGATCAGAGAAATGTACACTTGATTGAGTCTTTCTGCTCCCCTGACCTGGAGTATCTGATCATCTCAGGCAGACCAACTTTGGGGATCATAGCTGCTGTTGAGTAGATAAACCCACAGGCTGACACAGACCTGGCATTCAGACTAGCAATCAGCTAGGCGATCAGCGATGCAATCAGCAAACAGGAAACCAAATCTCAATGCTAGAAATATCATTAATTACTGGTGTTTTCTGTTGTTTTTTACTGTTGAAACTATGGGTTGTGAAAACTGTTAAAATGTTAACAACCAGCTCATAAATATATATACACATACAGATGGTATTCCGATGGTCTTGACTACTCACTCTGCCTACCACCCCTCGGCCTCGGACCGTTTCCAAGGTTCCTGACAGGCTGAAGATCCTCCAGTGTCTCTCTCTCAGCTGCACCACCTCGCTCCCCATATTCTCCAGACGGATGCAGTAGCGCCACTGAGGCACAAGAAACACATGTTCATATAAACATGAGTCGTGAAAGGGCTGAGAATGTTCTTAATATATAGACACTGGTTCTTAAGAATTTAATCCAGACCATTTACAATCATTTGTCAGAGATTAGTTTTGAGCTTGAGTCAAATACAGTGTCTGTCTTCAATGTTCTACTTGAAGCCTTGCAAACAAAACACATACACACATACTGTGTAAGTTGAACTACTGGCGCTCACATATTTTGAGCTTTAAAAAAAAGATTATCTCATGAGGAAAAATGTACACAGTTAATCAGCTATGCAATCGAACATTTAGTTTTTCTCCCATCTGCAAAGTCTGGGACAGCGTAAGAAGTCACAAATTTACCAATAGGCACACTGCATTGACATCTGCCTGAAGGGAAAGTGTGAAGTTATGCCAAACTTACTTATAACCCTACTTATAACAATGTAATCTTGGCTTATCTTTAAAGTATTTTACTTACCCAGTAAACATGTGAATTCTGTGCTTCCTGTGGGATTTTAAACATTGAAAAAAAATGAGAAAGCCTTACAATTTTAGAATTTCTAAAAAGAAATCATAAATCACATAGTCATGCATGGTATAAAATGGCAGGGACATGCTAAGATGACTCAATTCATAAAAACGAGATAAAAGACAAGATGAATAAAAATATAGATATATATTGCAATAGAAAATATATAAAAATGACATTGAATATGGTGATAGAAAATATATACATACATAATTGCAGAATAAAATTTAGAACATGGATCTCCTAGAAAATCTAATTTGACATTATATGTGAACTAACAAAATACACACACACACAATATATATATATATATATATATATATATAATATATATATATATATATATATATATATATATATATATATATATATATATATATATATAACTGAATATAAATCATGATTTTCAAAGATTGACAAATCTGCTGCTAACATGCGACTCCTAAAGGGATCAGCAAAAAGAAGATGATATCTTGTACATAATATCTCCCTATATATCAATATTTATGATATACAACCCAGGCCTAGTGATAGTCATGTGAAAATGTTTTTAAATATCATAATATGATATTTAAGTGATCATGATAATATTACTATATTAATTATATCATCTAGTACTACAAAGCAGTGTAATTTAAATTGTAGACTGTTGTCTTTATACCATTCACTTTTATCCTGGTATACCTTCCACTACTAATGTGGACTTACCCTCATGCCCATGTAAAAAGGGATGACGGTAACTCGGATATTCTCTGTAGTCTCACGGTGGACATCAGACAACTCTAGCCATGGATGGTTTTTCTCCTGCCATGCACGCAATGTATCTCTTGGTACAAACGGGGGCACTGATAAGACACACACAGAGAGAATGACAGGGTGATTAGGATGATTATGAATATTTTGTGTGTTTCAAACTAATTTTGTTAAATTTGGTAACAGCAGCTCTAACTACATATTTTTCATTTAAATTTTATTCTGCAATACATTTAGATCAATGCTGGTACACAGATTAATGTCAGTTTTCAATCAATTATCACTTCTCAGTCACGGTATAGAGGTGAAGCTTCCCATAATCCATTGTACCATTAGTTTCTGTTTATGACTGTTCATTGGTTCTTTTAAGAAAAAGTGTTCTGTTTGTTTTATAACGTTATTCTCATGCTAAAGGGGAGTCACATGACATGCTCAGATTCACTGCTTCAGTCTGGGTAATTGGCTAACATCATCTAAGCATGCAGACAGCAATGAGGTCTTTTAACAGTTAATGCACAAATTTAGTCTAAATCACATTTATTTAAGCAACACAACAGGAACATAATTTCATTTACAGCTTGTATTGCCATCAGGGGAGAACATAAACTGATTTCACCTTGTAATGAGTGTCTATTGCATTGTGTATAATAACAAACATAGTGAAATCATTGAGCATCTTGTTGCTTCTCAAATTAAACAGGCTTTACAATCATACTGTAACTATTGTTAGGTTCCTCAGCTGTCTGAGGAAAAATCTGAATGACTGGGTGATTAGTCAAAACATAACAGACCAAAATAAGAGGATTTAAAAAAAATCTTAACAAGCTTGAGAATTAGAAGAATTATATTTTACCTTTAGATGGATTAAACATGAGGAACCTTTCAAACAGCTCATGCTGAATGGGCACCTGATCTGTGGAATTATATGGCAGAATATCCTCATGGCTCACATAGTCCAGACCTACAAAACATGAAAAACTGACATCAGGCAACATGAAAAGATGTTCATTGGTAAATTACCAGTCAAATGTTTTAGAACACCCCAGCAATTATTCCAGTTCTCAGTGACATTTAAGCAGTTTACTCCAGCGACCTCAAAAGGTATAAAGTTGAAAAGTAAACTACCATGAAATTGAATAAATGAACTAAAAACTGGTTAAAACCTTACAGCTGATCTGTAAAAGTTAAAGTAAATTAAGCTTTGAAAATGGACACAATTTACAATTAACAAACCATTATCTGTAAATACAAGTGTAACAGACTGTTACTGCACTCTCTACAACAGTATGCATCACTGCAGGTCTGGATTGCTCTTGTAATGTAGACACTTAAAGAAGGACAGCATAACAACTCTTCAATTTGTAACTATTTTAATTGGAGAAAATACAAAAGGAATGTTGTGTGGCTCACATAACACCATGCAGCACAGCTTAACACTGAAGAAAGCCTCAGGTTCAAGTGTGAAATGAGCTGAATGTTTGACAGGGGGTGTGGCTAAAATGGCAAAATAAGAAAAGCAGGCTTTCCTGAATCATGCAGCACTGCCAATATACACTCTCAAATTGGAGGCTGTCTAAATCCTTTGTCTGGTGGAGTACATGCACATAACATACTCTGCCCAGCTAAAAATAACATGTCACCACCAAAGGCCACTCATTATCAAGGACAACCTTTGCTTCATTAGATCTACCAAGAACAAGTTGATCCAAGACAGAAGACATTTATAGTTCAGTGGGCTCACCTGGAATGGCATAGAGGGCCCTGCTGTCATCATGATTGGCCAGAAATGTGACAGCCTCTGTTTGTGATCTCTGAGACTGTCAATCAAAAAAAGCACTTTTAAATAATATCCCAATGAGTCTAAATGAAAGGTCCAGTGATGAAGCTAATGTAGCCACAGAGTACTTAACTCCATAAAGACATTTGTTTCAACAAGGTCTAAGCGTCGTCTACTAGCTAAGGATATTCTAAGTGAACAGCAAAGCACTTTTGTAAGTCGCTCTGGATAAGGGCGTCTGCTCAATGCCGCAAATGTAAATGTAAATCTGTCACAAAGAAGGAAACATATCTTTGACTATACTGATTCCGACAGCTATGTTCTGCCTATAATTTAACAGAAACCTATTTATTCTTAGGGGTATACTCACTATGTGCGGGCAATCTCTGGTGTCAATGAGGACTTGGTAGTAGGTGTGTGTTTTGCCTTTCACCTCCTTTGACCCGTGTGCACCTGGAGGTTCTGGCTTACTGTAAGGGGACAGAAAAATGACTAAAGCATTGTTACAAAGAATTACTAAGCTTACAAAAAAATTGGTATTTATGGTTTTACTAAACATCCCTTGTATGACACTAAACGCTAAAATGCTGTGTTTAGTAATAAGTATCTGGTGTTCAGTAATAGCAACAATTTAAAAAATTGGTGTTCAGTAGTGGTCTACCATTTAAACCATCTAAACTCCTATGTTTGGTATCAGTCTAAACACCCTGTGCCCAGGTAAACATACCAAAGAGTACAGATGTGCTCAGGTAAACATACCAGAGAGTACAGACACATGACCATTCATACAGTAGATGTTGGTATTATGCTGTCCAGCAGGCAATTAACTAAACTAAAGGAGAATACTTGACCAATTAATAAATCTGAAGCACAGATGTCTTGGAAATGGACGGAATTCAATATCTGCTCTCGAATATCATGCATATCTTAGAGGTGTGCTTATGATTCTGGTTTATTCAGAGCATGCCAGCCTGTGAACAGACACAGGGTTATATAGAGCTATTGTTTCAATGTTGCTTGTTGCTAGACAAAAAAAGGAAACAAAAACAGACGCATGCCCACAATGGACTACCAATTCTTTTGTCTAATCAAATCAGGCTAATTGAAACTTTCTGACAGTAAATCCATTCAGTCTACTTTTTTCCGATCAAACCCAAACTTCTTTTAGCTACATAGTTACATCTAGGCCTGTGATAATTTATCAACTTATCATACAAGAAATGAACACAACCTCCATAATTATGCTTACTGCGATATTACATCGTATTATCTTTGATGTATTTGAGCCAGCCACACTGTTTTTATCTGTTGCCTGCACTCTGCCAGAGGCAAGCTTGAAAGTGATATATATCTTGTTGGAAATGAGTGAAGTGGCTCCATCCACACACACACAGTGGATTATGCATAAATGGTCTTGAGATGACAATATTATTGTTTATTGCAATTATTTCTAGGCCTATTTACTGTAAAAAAAAAAACAAAAAAAAAAACTAGGCTACAGGCCTAGCTACATCCCACCAGAAGCTTGAACAAGCCTTAATTTTTGAGCAACTATTTGTTGATGCAACTGGAAAGAAATGCAAAAACATATTCACTTACCTGTCAGATGCCGGAGGAGTGACATCACGGTCATAGAGGCGAGCGTGCCAGGGGAACAGCACAATGCCTCTGTAGCCAAACACGCTATGCAGGAACAACTGGAAAAAAGATGTAGAAAGTGTAAATTCACCCATCAATACCATCACAATAGTTCACTGTACTTTAAGATTTCCATTTAGGATTAATGACTCCGATACCTCATGGAATGTGAGAGCATCTGAGAATGTGTGTGAATGAGTGTAAATCCCAGTATTAAGCAGTTGCAAATCTACTAAATTGAATGAATTACACAGCACCATGGTGATCATATACCTGGGTAACACACACTACTTGTAACCCCACAGTGCCACCCTCTTAAAATGTCCAATATCCTAATATTACTTATATTACTTTATTTTTTTCAACAATTAAAAAGATTTTGAGGACCCAGACATAATTTAAGTAGCTTGTCCAACACTGATAACCTCTTACCTGTCCCGTCTCATATTTGCCATGTTGCTTTGGGGCCTCAAACACTCCAACTGTCTCCAGCACCTTCCCTTCTGGCCTGTTACTGGCCAAAACAGGACACACGCAGGACAGACAAGTATAAAAGCACAGACCCACACACACACACACAAATAATAAAAAAGGTGGCACACACAAATAAATGCATACACATGAGCGATAAACACACATGCAGACATAGAAAAACAGTTAACAGGACAGACAGGGACACACACAGAGGAAAAAAACAGACAAATAAGGGATAAATAACACAGACATAAGAGACAATAATATCACAACATGAAAACAAAACACAACCCAAGAGTATTAGAAAACCATACATATAATCATAATCATAACAACACACTGTCGTGCCAACATCAGCAAAACTAAATGCAGCACTTGTTTCTTACAAGACAAACATGGAGTGAGTGACTACATTTATCTTTAATTACAGATGTGCTCAGATTAAAGATAAGTATATGTTTAATCTATAGACATGTGATTTACCATTATCATGTCTTACAGGCTTATACTAGGTCTTCTTTTGGTTTCTAAGAACTCTGATGATGATGTATTGTGATGTTTAAGAGCCTAATCCGAAGGATCAAATTCTAATATGATTTTCTAGGATTTTTTTTTCAAACACCAGTCAGGATGGTTTAGTTCATATTCAATATTTTATTGTAAATAAGGTTTGAAAGGTCTGAAAGATGAATGGACACAGGTCTTCTACGTTCAGGTTTTATTTATTTATATATATTTAACCATACAAATTACATTCCAACAAGAAAAAAAACCCATATATGGTCTTTCATTAGAAAAATACCCCATCTTCAACAGAGGGCAAAAAAAACAAAAACAATGAATGGTCCAATAATCATCATAGAGTTGAAAAGATTTGAGGCATTTCTGGTGGTGTTTACCATCTTTAATTAAATGCATTTGGGAACTTTTGTTGGCCTCACTGGTGGTAATCTGCTGCTAACATTTCTATTAATTATTTCTCTGAGCTGTCTGAGCACATTCCACTTATTTGTGAGGCAAAATTGTCACAACACTGAATGAGGTTATTTATGTAAATGTCTGCCTACAATTACTGCCATTGAAATTATGTTTCCACAAGTCTGCTTTTCAACAGAGCACCTACTCAGCATTGCTTTAATATTTCTGACATTTCCATTTCCATAGCGTACATCAACAAACTAATTTCATCATTTCTCATTAACATCCTTTAGAAGCAATGTGTTAAAGCCTGGTCTACTGGTTTTAAACATCAATTAGTATAATAAATTAATATATATATTAAAATATTAATGCAGTTTAACTGTAGTAAATGCTTTAAAAAACCCACCCACAACAACATCACAGCCACATTAATAATCTCCCCAAACCCATTCAAAATTTTAGTAATTAATAATAATATACTGAGTCTTTTCCAAGGACTTTAAAGCTCTGAATCAGTCAGAAGAGGAAACCTGTACGGTTGTCTGGTGACATAAAAGTACAAGTAGCTGTTCACATCTGTAGTGCACAGGGCTCAGCACTGAAGCTGAATAAGTCAGCTTTGAAAGGTTGCCATGTGGGAGAAGAGTAGGGGCAACCAGCAATCACTTCTTAGTTACTAAAAACACAATAAAACTAATTTTATCTCGGTTTTAAGTCGCTGGCTTGTGTTCTACGAAGTCTCTCTCTCGGTTGTTGGCGTACTGAGTGCAGTTCAGAGCGCCTGGCCCTCCACTGGCTCCTTTTTAAGGTGGTAAACAGCTGAATACGCAGAGAGAAGCTGGCCTTGCGTGGCTGCATCCGGTAAAAGCTGCGCAATTTCAGCGCTTACACAACAGCCCGCCGCCTGGCAACCGGCTCCTTCACCCGCACGACAATAACAGCAAGAACCAGAGTGATACTGCAGGCTGTGTCTCAGTTCTGGACTGTCTGAGAGCCGAAATACTGTCCCAGGTTCCTCCCCGGCGCGGTAACAGAGCTTTAAACTGCCCCACTTAGCTTTAGCAGCGTTAGCTCCGCGGAGACGCGCTTCTTACCGTGAGGACATGAAGCGTTTCTGCTGGACGTTCACCAGCCCACAGGTAGAGCACTGCAGACACCGCCTGTTCACTTCGTGTCGGCTGTTCAGGTCCACGCTAAGTGCCCGCACTGTGTGGGTTTTACTGTATTTATTAACGGTAGCCAACAGTCCCCTCCGTATGACACAGGCCGCCATCTTTGTTTTGGTCGAGGCAACGAGGCGAAGGCTGAGTCGACTCTTTAAGAGTCGGTTCAACGTATTCAAGCAGTTGGAGCGCAGGAGTCGACTCTTTGAAGAATCGGTTCAACGTATTCAGGCAGTTGGGGCAGGAGTCGACTCTTTGAAGAGTTGGTTCAACGTATTCAGGCAGTTGGGGCGCAGGAGTCGACTCTTTGAAGAATCGGTTCAACGTATTCAGGCAGTTCGGGCGTAGGAGTCGACTCATTTGAACTCACTCCTATTGATTGACACCTTATACTAATACAGGGAGGAGTAACCCTGGTCCTGGAGTGGCAGCACCCTTTACTCATATCTATAAAACCTGGCAGGAGGTGAGATGAATCAGGTGGAGCACCAAACATAAACATCCATGCCATTTTGCTGAAGCTCTTATCCAGAGCAACTTATAAGTTCTTACATATTACAGAGGTGGCCCAGAGTAGTGTTAGGACTCTTATTAGTGTTGTTGCCCAGACTGGGGATTGAACCCCAGTCTCCCACATGGTGTGGTGATCTGTTGCACCACATCAACCCTTGCATAAACTGTGCTCACACACTGGGGACTTTGTCCTCTGCATTTAACCCATCCACACAGTGAAACAGACACTTGTGAATTCTCACACTTGGGTCAGTGAGCACTCACACCTGGAGTGTTGAGCAGCCCTATCTACAGTGGAGCAGTAGGGGAGTTAAGTGCATTACTCTTTGGTGAAAAACAATAAACTACAGAAAGAAAATATTTGAACTCTACTTTTCCAGTGATTAAAGTAATATAGGTAGTAAACCAGTAGTAGGCATGAATTCATATTAACAACAGATGCATAGAGTTAATGTTTCACACCAAATAATTAGCTAATTAACTAATATCAGACCTAACTGTACTGTGGAATTGTCCATCGGAATCAACTCTTCGATTCCCATCATCACTTTGAATGAGATTCAGAGTTGATTCCAGAAGTTCAGGAAAACCGGTTACAGTGTAATGGGCTGATCAGGGATCAGGTAGCAGTATGGTGACATACTCATACTGATCAGCATAAACAGACCCTGCTCAGAGCCATAGAGAGCACTGCTGAGGCATCATAATGTCTGACCAGGGAATAGGGAATATCTATTTTTGTTAAAGATAATCTGGGTAAACTGACTTCAGGGGTTGATCTCTAATGAACTTGTTCCTATGACCTACAGTCCTCATTATGAAACGTCAGGTAACACACATTACGAAGCTTTATTAATCCTCTGACTCTGTAAATTTCAGCAGCTACTAATCTGAAAATGAAATAAATGTATGCTTACAAAGCACGAGGCATTTTCAGAATCAAGAAAAGGCAGTTCACAGGAATGATGCAAATGAAGTTGGAAGAAATGCAAGACATATATGTGTGAATAGAAAAACTTCCCCTGCATCTTCACCACAAAATTCAGCTTCAGAAACAGGATCATCTGAACAAGCCTGATGCATTTTGGAGTATTGTGGACAGATAAATAGAGCAAAGACATTTTTGGGAAAGAAGGGTGAACCCTTAAGCAGGGGAAGTGGATGGGTCATGCTTTTGAATCAGAATCTCTTTATTTCAACAAGTATGTAGAAGGAATGTTTCTTGGTGAGAGCACACATATATGACATGTAACAATATATTTCACTGGTAGAGGGAAGAACAAGTTCATTTAATTTTAAACATTACACCATGTGTTGAAAAGCTGAAAATGAAAAGATGGATTTTGATCCTAAATAAGCTCAAAATGGACTAACTCATGAAGCACAAGCAGTAGGTCTTCAGATCATCCTCACTGTCCTCGACCGAAACGTAATTGAAAATCTATGGATAGACCTTAAAAGAGCAGTACAGCAAGATGGTCAAGAATCCCAACTAGAAGCATTTTGCAAGAAAAATGGGTGAAAGAATGCCAACCAATAGAAAATATCTTAGCTGCTACCAAAAAGTCTATTGTGGGAGTAATTAAGTATTGACTTTAAAGGTCATTTTCCAGCAGCAAGAACATCAGAAAAGTCTCTAAAATGTGACAATCATCTGGAAACCTGGATTAACGCTTTTTTTTTTTTTTTTACAGAAATTTATTTTAATAATTTCAAAAACTAAGTGTAGATTAACTGCCAGAAGTGTTAACATTCTTCATTCAAATGCTTAAATGAACTGTCAAAAAACAATATTTAGGTTTCTCTACATACAGTGTCACTCTTCATTAAAAAGTATCAGTTTGAAGAAAGAGAATTATAATAGATAGAACCGTGTATGAACTGGAAATGTGTTTCTATTCTGACTCTCTAAAACGTAACTACTCTGACAGCCCCAATGATGGTTAAATCTCAGCATAGTTGATGTTATAACACAGTATTAAAACTACCCAAAATCCCAACCAATATATCCAATATAAAATAAAAATGAACCAATATAAAATTAAATTGACCAAAAATACTACTAAAAGTCCTTTCTAAGTGAAAATGACAGAAAATATTTCTACTTTTTAATAAAAAATAAATAGCATTTATTATCTAAGAAAATAACATTTACATTTTTATTTTATGATCATTTATGTTAAAATCACAAACTTATTTTAAATAAATTTAAAATAAACAATTAATGTATTCCATATATTTCTTGTAAAATCAAATGCCACATTTCAAGTAACAGTATGTCATTTTCCAGAGAAAAGTTTAACTGGGAAAATATTGTAAAATCTACTGGAGAAAACCTGTAAATCATTCTTGCGATGTATGCTCGGTGCCCAAACCTTTGCTTCGACTATTTTCCTTTCTTGCTACTTTGAAACTAAAAGATGGAAACTGTGCTTAAATTACTGAAGAAATGTTTCAGCTTTATACCTTTTGAACATCAGGTCGTCTCTATTTCTCTTAACTAGTCACAGGCATTTTAACCACGAATGTACACACTATTGCTTGCCTCTGTCAATGATATTATAAAGCAGACTATGGATTTATGAGGGGTCAGTCGATATCAGCTAACACTGTGTGCTGGTCAACCTGGCCGTGAGTATTATTTTTCTGCCCTGCATGTAACTAAATAAGCTTCAATATCTTCCCAAAGATTAAAGGATGTAGTTTCATCCGGAATACACACACACACACACACACACACACACACACACAGTCCAACTCACACAAAGTATATCTGAATAAGACTGTAGATTTGACACCCCGGATTATGGGGATTTTATTTTATTTATTTGAAGATTATTCATCACTGTGGAGATTATTATGATATGCAGAGATCAGTGTCCAGGAGGTCGGGCGAACTGTGAGGACTGTAGTCATATTCCCTCTTGTAATAATAACCACAACTGTAATACACTGTCCAGATCCTCAAATCCACATGCGATTTAAGCCGCATGTAAGCTGATAGGACTTCAGCTCAGAAACTGTAATTTTATTTTCATATATTTTGCTTATTACTTGTTTACTTGTGGTTTATTATACACATATCTGTTTACTGCATTTTCAAGGAGGAAAATATTTTGCAGTTCAGAAACACTACTGATGGTTGTTTTCACGGACAAATACTTTTGCTTTTATGATCATGTAAGCAGGACTAAATCTCAGTGTTCTAAACTAAAAACAACCGTCATCCTGATCAGTGACATTTAACCCTTTCATGCGACGGTGTTCATCTGTGTGGTTTAATTTTATTTACAGTTGAAGCAGCTTTTAAGCTCAAGTTATTATTTTTTTCTGCCTCAGGGAAAAAAGTAGAAAGCAAACATTATAAAGATGCCTTCAAAACAATATCAGATGTTTGAGCATTTACTGTGTCCACCCTTTACCCCCAGCTTTCATTCTTTTTAAGAGACTTGTGTTCAGTTTATCTACAGAGACCAGCTGGAGATTTTGTCACACCTCTAAAATTCTGTCTGAAATTCCATGATGCTGAGGTCTTGACTCTGGAGTGGCCAGTCGGTTGTTTTGAGAAACATACAGTTCCAGCAGTTTGATTTTCTCATTAGAATATTGTCTGCAGTCCTGCTTGGGTTGGTTACTTTGTTGTACAATACAGTTCTTCTCAATCTAATTTCTTTCAATTCCAGTTATGATCCAAATTCAGCGCAGTTTTGTATGTTGTTTATGTTGCTGTACATCCCCACATTTGCGCTGATTCTCCACCACCTTAAACAATGGTTTGCAAAAGTGTTTTCAATTCTCATGAATTGCTTCTTGATTCACATCCTTGAGGTCAGACCCACAATGCTGACTCATGTTCTCCAGCACCTGGGAAAGTTTTCAGATGTGAGGTGAGAGTGAAGCTTAATTTTTTTCTACTCTCTGAAAGATGAAAGATTTATCTAATAGGTGCTGCTTTGGTGGTCTGCTCTGTCTTGTTTGATTGTTTTTTTAATGGTTCCAGTGTAAATGAACTTTTTTCACTTAATTTCCACTTTTCGCTTTGATTTCATCTCATGGAAGTGGATTATCTTATATCTCTCTGATCTCTTAAGAATGATTTTTGCATAATTTCTTGCATAGAACCAAGGAACCAATTTGATTATTTGGTTGCATGTTAAAACTCTTTTGTCCAGCACAGAATTATAAGGCAGTTTAAAATGATTTGTAGCTGACTGCCGCACCGGTTTCCTCAAGCCAAATCCCAAATTGCGTATTTACGAGGTGTTCTGTTGTGTCTCATACCTATCCTTTCAGTCACCCAGTCTGTTTGGTTTACTTATTAAGTATTAAGCCATTTTCCAGATACATACTGAGTGTGTTTCTTTGTTTACTTTCATTGTTTCTGTTTGATTCCTGTTTAGGTGTTGTTGATAGGGAAGTGCTTTTTGCTTTTTGAGGTTTTGGTTTGCTTGTAAATTGGCTACATTTACTGAATTAGTCCTAAATATTAAAGTCTTTTCCCTTGTTTTTACTGCAAGTATATGGCTTTAATGCCAAAGCAAACCATTATTTGGAGCTCAGGAATAACTACTGTTATTATGTTGAATACATAGCATATTCTAGTGTTTCTCAAATCTTGTTCTGGGGCCCTTCTGCCCTGCACATATCAGTGGATTCCCTACATTTACATTGTGCTTAATAGTTGAATCAGATTTAAGTTGCCTTATGATTTTAGGTTGAAGCCAATTTAAATAAATCAAAGATTGGGATCTGGCTCTTGCTTAATGTTACATATTCGTATTTTATTGCACTTATTTCAACATTTTCAACATGTGCATGCAGATGTTCTAAATATTAAATTAAGAACCACTGAAGCCATTGTGTATTAAGAAAGTGATTTGCGCTGTAAGGAGGCACGGACCAGTTTATAAGTTTTTTATTGTTATATTATAGAAATGCTACATTTTGACATAAACATTAAATCACACATATTCAAAGCACAAATATTGACCATATATACACAACATAAAAGAAGAGATACTGGACCACATCACATCTCAGACTGTATATTTAACTGACCAAGCCAATTCTTCTGTCCTCAATTATGAATGATAGATATCATTTTTATCATTTATATTTTTCAAATATTTCAAAATTCCTTGGGTTCAGATACTTATATTTAATGATATGTTTAATAATGGAAAGATAAATGCTAAGACCCAAGTCACATCAGCAATGATTTCAAAATAAAATATATACAAATCAAAATAATTGAAATGATCATTTCAAGAGTGACTTCTATTTGAAACATTTTACACACTCTTACCCAATGTGTAGTGTGTTGTGCTTGCTTGGCCAGAGAAACACTGAAACAACTGTTGCGGGCAGACAACAAAGTTTTCCAATTTATATTGCAATTCAATTACTTTTGGAGGAAGTTGAATGACCTTAACTTTGTGGCAGTTCATTATCATTTCCATCCCACTTATTTGGTTAGAGTAGCAACCACAACAATGAGTTCAGTTCATTAGCATAAATAATAATAGACTCTAAAATCCAACTTTATTAGGTCAAGTGGAATTTTCAATGTGTTCATGGGCATGGAAGGGTCAACTAGGACTTAGTGAAGTGGTCTTCATTTTATCAGTTTTATCAGAGAGTTGGATGAAGGCAGGTCCATCAATATAGTTAATGCAACAAGAATTGCTTCTTAGTTCAGTCATCAACAGAAATTGATTAGGAAACACTGTGCAAATGATCATTTATTTACCCTTTTAAATAATGTTTTAAATGTACAATTAAGCCACATTTTTATTTTTGCTACATTTCTGCTCAAAAGCACCAAAAAAGGCCAAAGACAACTGATTTAACCACATGCCAGCTAATAGAGTGTTTTACATCTTCAGGGTTTTGTTTATATCCAACATGAAGCAAGTCCCTGCTATCACCCAATTTGTACTAGAAAGCAACAAAAGAGTCTGGTTGAAAGCTTTTTAGTTTGTATCATGGTCCACCACCTGTAGTCAGAAATCGGTAAGGTTTGTGACAACAGCAGCACTGTATATGAGGTCAGAGATGTCTCCTAGGGAAGTTTGAGGGTAGTGCATAAGTGTAGCATACTGTCCCTGTCTTTGCATGGCTCCTTCCCAATAGCCTTGCGCAGAAGAAGCCAACTGCTCCACAGACATCGACTGGAGCCTACTTGGGTTGGTGTTGCACTGAGCTTTACTTAGATGTCCTGAAAACCCTGCAGATAGACTTGTACCAGTGGTGACCTGCCCAAAATCACTCCACTGCTGCTGGCATGCGGAGTGGACAGGCCTCACCATGGGACCAGTAGAAAGGGATGGGGTTCCAAGTTGATTTGCAGATCCGTTTCCCCAAGGGAGCGCCCCTGGTAGGTCAGGAGAAATGGGTGGTGCTGGTGGTGTGGTATGGGGCAGGCTCTGTGACCAGGGGCCCAAGGCTTGTTTGACCCAGTCCAGGCTTGAGCCCAGCTGCTGTGCCTGCTGGCTGTTCCTGTTAGATGCTTGATGCCTTTCGGGCCTGCTCCTCTGACCCAAGACAGCTGTGGGTGGTATAGCAGCCCCAGGCTGATGAAAACTGGTTGCTGGGTTACAGTTAGTGCTGACCACATGACCTGGGCTTCTCTTTACTTGTCTGGTCAGCCTGCCACTCTTGATGCTGCGGGCACGTCTGTTCTGAAACCACACCTGCCAGATGGCAAATACTGATTAAATACTCTCTCTGGTGAAATTGAAAGTCAAACGTGCATTATAAATCATCCAAGGCATGGATCTGTGAAGTTATGAAGCTAATGTAACAGATTAGTCTGTTACACATATTATTCTGTCACTTAGCAAAGTTATCTTTCTAGCTGTAGTTTTGGTTTTGACATTTCATGGATGTTTTTTGTTGTTGTTTTTGCTAAATCATTCCACTATTTGCCTACAATTGCACAGGAATTTGTTTCATAGTAATAAGTCACATTGGTCTACTGGGCAAACAAAAAGCCTCCAGTAAATGATGGCCTATATGGCATGACATGATATGTTTTATAGCCTCTAATTAGTGAAAAATAGTAGCTCAGCATATGGAGCACTTACTGATGTATTAATGACTTTTCAAGTTCAGTGAACTCACAAAAAGCAGTAAACATAGCACTATCTAGAGCCCACATAGATCACAATACTGCCATTGCACACTAATAATGATTTATGCTCAATGATTTGCATAATTGGGCTCACAATTTATTGTGCATTATTACAACTATTAATGCATTTATTAGGGATTTTCACAGAACCTACATCCAGTTATAAAACTAATAAATGTCATAATTAATTCATCTTAATGCATAGTGACTAAATCTGTAAATTAAATCTGTCTTTATTATAAGACTTTAATAACCCCCCCTTTATTTATGTTGCTAAGATGGTACGTTTTTTTTACCAACTGTTAGATGTATTGTTGGTCCACACGTATCTCTTACCTGGATCTTGCTCTCAGGCAGCAGAGTAAGGGCGGCCAGGCGCTCGCGCAGCGTGATGTCGGGGTATGGGGTGAGCACGAAGGCGCGCTCCAGCTCGGACAGCTGCGCGCGGCTGAAGATGGTTCTCTTTCTCTTGCGCTGTCCCTCAGGGTGGGCAGTCCTGTCCGCCTCTGGCGAGGACAGACCACGCTCACACACGGGGTCTCAACATCACAAACACCAACACAGTAGATTAGAAACTGTTTTTATTATTATTATTATTATTATTATTATTATTATTATTATTATTATTGTTCTTTTTATTATTATTATTATTATTATTATTATTATTATTATTATTATTATTATTATTATTGTTGTTGTTGTTCTTTTTATTATTATTATTATTATTATTATTATTGTTGTTGTTGTTGTTGTTGTTGTTAATAATAATAATAATAATAATAATAAACTAACTACAACGCATCTTACAACGCAGATAATAGACTGAATAGTACATAGTGTTTTATTTATATACTGTATATTCTACTGTTATGATACAAAGTAAAGGCCATGTTTTATTTTTAAGATAGATAAGATACATTTAATGTTTGTAATATATATATATATATGGTAGTTTTGGTTAAAATTCCATTAAAATAAAGTTGCTTTATTACATTTTTGTTTTCTGCTCTTCCAAAAAACAACCTTATGGAGCAAAGAAGTCAATGTAAAACAATATTTTCGTTTTGGGACATTTCTGTTTTTAAGAATTCCCACATAACGTAAACGACAGCGTCCAGATACGTGTTTTATTAAAAGATCAAAACAGGCTACAGTTCAGTCCTGCAGCAGGAACGGTTGAAAGAAACGAACCATTCTAGCTCTTTATCTTTAATTTCCCAGAAGATGAGATACAGACTGAATAACTCTGTGTCTCTGCTCACCTGTAAACTGGACCTCGTCTTTGCTGAACAGAAATTCAATTTCTCCATCGTCGCTCCTCTTCTGCCCGTAATTAAAACCCTGATCCACAAACAGAGACATCACCTCACATCCACACTCTCCTCGAGTATTGCTGGAACGCTTTATACTCCCTCACCCTTCACACCCCACAGAGGTGTCGGACTACCTGCCCCCGGGGGCAGTGGGGGAGTTTTCATTCCCCACCCATGTTCTGAACTGGGCTGGGATTGGGTGATGGTTTATAATCTGTTGACTGAACTGCAGCTAATCCTGTAATCTGACACAAAAAAAAAAGAAAAAGAAAGAAAAAACGTTAAATGTCTTTTCATTTTAATATATTATATTATATTATATTATATTATATTATATTATATTATATTATATTATATACTGTATTGTATTATTTTATATATTTTTATAGGAAAAAGTGTTGATAGTAATACACGCCTTGAAGAACTTTATTGATCCCTTGGAAGGGCTCCTTCTGGGAAATTCAGGAAAACGGTTCTTTTTGGGAACTGGAAAACTGTATGATGATCCAGAGGGTAATTTATCAACGTTCTTTGAAGATGTATATTGTTGCTGACAGATCTCGATCTCAAAAACACAAAATGAACTTTCTGAGCATGAAAGTCAATATAAAAACATACATTTGCGGGATTTTTATTTTATATGCATCAGATTCTGGTGTAAAGAGCTCGACATAAAAACACAGGAGATTTTAACATTGTTTTAAAAAATGAAAACGGGAAAATGGAATGTTGTTCGTGAAATTTAACTTTTTAAAATAAAATTACTAAATAAATTCATAAATATTGTCATCACACTGCATTACTGCATCTGTATTTGCTTTTAAGTGTATTATTATATCACTGTTTTCTTTCTTTCTTACTTTCTTTCTTTCTTTTTTCTTCAGTGGCGGGGCAGGAGGTGGGTTAGAGGGAATGCGGGTGGGGAAGAATCCCACGCAGGCAGGATGGTGGTCTTTTGCCTTTGATGCCCCCCGACACTCCAACACCAGCGCGTCTGGCAGCTTGGAGCCCCTCTCAGGGACAGGAAAGCAGAGATAGGTAGCGGATGTGCTGACGGACTGTCGTGTCATTGCGGCTCTTTTCTAACGCAAATCGACTCGCTGTGCACTCGTTCTCATTTCACCTCTGAGCTTCAAAGCTCAGGCTCGTGGCTTCACACAGAATGAAGCTTTAACAGTTTAGATACACACTGAGCAGTAGCTGATGCATAAACTCAATAAGCACAAATATAGAGTGAAATATGAAAGAGTTATTATTAAAACATAAAAACGTAACGATGACGTCATCAAAAAATTCCAGGTAATCCTGTAACGCAAAACCTTGTATTTTCAATTTCCCCTCTTTTTCACATAATTGTGTTCTTTATGTTTTATCAAAACGCCATAAAGGATTATTATTATTATTATTATTATTATTATTATTATTATTATTATTATTATTATTATTATTGTTGTTGTTGTTGTTGTTGTTGTTGTTATCATAATTGTTATTATTATTATCGTTGTTATTATTATTATCATTATTGTTATTATCATCATTGTTATTATCATTGTTGTTGTTGTTGTTGTTTTGAGCAGTTCTATTTCAGTAGAAATGCTCTAAAGTAAAGTTTACAGTAAAATAATAATTTTAGATACAATGTTTTTTCGTGACAGTGATGCTAAATTTGTAAGTCTAAACGTTATGATATGCTGTCGACTTCACTGTTACATGCTTAGACTTACACGGTGGGTGGAATCAAAATCTCTTGACATCCCGGCAAATCTGCGATGGTAATATGCAGGCCTGAATGATGATCTGGAGTTTGATTTTATTTCGCCGGGCGGATTAGGAGCAGTGGACACCAGGCCTCCACAATAAACAGTAAAACAGTAATCTGAGCCAAAGATTACCGCCCTAATCTGCCTGTTGGGCAATTTCTCCGCCATGAAATCATCCCACTGTCAAACGGGCTGAAGAGCTGTATGTGTGCAGAAGGAAAACCAGTTTTATAATTTAATATTTACAACACTTTGGGCTCTCTGGGACCTCAACAAAACATGGGTAAAGAAGCCCATTTCAGTTTAAAAAATCTGAAACCTCACATTTTGGTTCCCAAGTGGTTCTGTGGTAATGTTCCAACCCTTTGCATTTTGTATTTTGTAGGTTTTCGGACATCCAGTACTTCCCATGTTTCAGCCTGAAGCCCCAAAACCTCAAGTGATGTTTCTTCTTAGCCTGATGTCCATTCCCCTCAGCTTATTAGCATAATTAAAGCTTAAACTCAAGCCTGGAATACACACACGACCAGAGTGAGTCCAGCCTTTGATATAAACTACCAATTAGTGGAGTCATTAGAGTCCATCACCCAGTGGTGTATCCAAGATCTCACAAACTTGACTTTAAAAGAGATCAGACCTTCAACACCTACTGTCTATTCATACATTTCTACAATACATACATACTGTAGATGTGCATTTTGAACGAAAGAAATCAATGGCATATTAAACAATATGTCAAATAGTTGCATATAAATAAAATGTTACATCAAAGAACAAGTTCTCTAAGGGTATGAAGAACCCTTTAAATGTCGATGTTCATTATACTTGTAGGTCTTTTCATTGCTCTGTCCATTGGAACAGAAATGGTTCTTCTACAAATAACCTGTTGTAGCACATTTTCCTTGCTTGTTTTGACAAAAACAAAAATGCATTTGTGACAATTAACAATTTGTAAGATATTGTCTGAAATATGTGAAAATCTCAGTAATGAAATTCAAGATATAAAACATTTATTAATTGGTTAAATTCTTGGGGAATTTAAGAAAAACAAAATATTTCAACTATTGAAATAACTAAATATTTAAAATGATAAAAAATATTGCAACTAAACATTGAGAACGAAAAAAAGATTGTTCTCTACTGACGTTTGGCCTTTTACATTACTGTTGTAAAATGCAATGTTGGACAATAACCTTTCAGTATTTTTCTAACATGGTTTAAATTGGAGAATTAAATAAGAATGCTGTTCACTATTCCATCACATGAACAGAATTTAGAGTAGAATAGAATGTAAGACATCGTTTATCATGTTAACTTGCTAGAAGTTCAACAAACACAAATTATTAAGATATCTTACATGTTTAACCACATATTCATTTTTTTAGATGTAATAGGTAAGAACTATACAACTAATTAATTTATTACATGTATATTTAACATGTAAGAAATATGTCTTTTACATTGTGCTAGAATTTCATGACAAACCAAAAGAAATGCAGGAATTTTCTTTTATGCTTTCTATCATTGAAAATAGAAAAAAAAAGCTTTGTGTTTGTACAAAGTCAATTTTACATTAGAATGAAATATTCTTAACTTTTAATGGAAGTGAATGTAAAATGATTTTATTCTATGTCATTTTGGAGCATGTCTATTAGCCTATTTATCATGAAATTCTGACATCATGTACTATTAAGATAGATAGATAGATAGATAGATAGATAGATAGATAGATAGATAGATAGATAGATAGATAGATAGATAGACAGACACACAGACAGACATCTAAAACACCCATTTTAGTAAAAAGATTAGACATGGCTATTGTTTATTCTGTCACCCCCTCGTGGAAAACAAAGGGAACACTTAACACACCTCCTGGCCCTCAATTCTGCTTCAAAAATCTAGCCACTGATAATGTCACCCTTCCCTACAGTATAGCAAACTTCTCCCTCCAATACACACTTCGCCTTTTCATCTCAGGGACACACTCTGACCTTTTCTTTACCTTTCCAATAAACAGTTCCTATTACAATCTCATTATACTGTACACTACAGTGCTTAGTGTAAAGCCACTATAAGCCTTCCTGTTAAATCAAACATCATAGGTAGCTTCACTCTGCATGAGCCACGTTTCTCTGTGGTGATGTGAAACTACAGTATATGCCTTTCTCACCGCATGGAGTCCTATTTGTGTAGTTGAGGAATCTGAAATTGTCAAATATACACTATATGGACAAAAGTATCGGGACACCTGCTCATTCATGCTCATTCAAAAATATTTTTTCCCTGTTTTGAGTAAATGTATCTACTGTTCAGGGAATGGTTTCTACTATGTTTTAGAGCAATGTGGTGAGGATATGATTGTATTCAGCAACAAGGACACCAGGATGTTGGATAATAATTATCCTACCTCATCCCCAACTCCCCAGGCCATCCCAAAAGTGCTGGATTGAGCACCATAGTTCCAGAGAACACAGTTCCACAGCTCCAAAGCTCAGTGCTGGCGGGCTCTGATGGCTGCTGCTAACCAACTACATTTAAAAATATATGTTGCTTATATCTTGTAAAATCCAAATTCTACATATTCACCTAATTCTAACTCAGCAACTGCAACTTTCTTGTGGTTCAATTGAGCATTTGACAAAAAAAAACCCCAAACAAACAAAAAAACAAAACAAAACCCAAACAAAAGAAATAAAACAAAGGAGGACAGCAGTGTAAAACCCCTGCCATGTTTAGAGAGTACAACACTGCGTTTAAACAAGGAAAGGGGTCACTCAAATCTTTTTAGATGGTTATACAAGGACTGGACATATGTAAAAACACACATGGGGTCAGGGTTCTTCCCCATGGCCATCATGTCGTCTACCTCAATCAAGCGAATGCAGTCTGCCTTCTCCCTGAAAGGGAAATAAGAAATGTAAGATCATTATTGTAGAACACGTGTGCTTAAAAAGGGCATAGAATTTGGCCTAAAACTGATTTTTAAATTATAGTTTTAAAATTTAAATGTCTAAGTTTATAAATAGTACCACTATTCCACATCTTTGCATCCATTAGCCTACTTAGACAAAATAATTTTTGTGTTTTTTAAGTTGATGAGCTAAAGCTGAACTGTAAGTGGGTCATGCAGGACAGCAGCACTAAGCACACAATTATATCTACAAAAAATGGTTAACACAGCAGAAATTCTACATTTTGTCATTCTCCAGACCTTCAACAAACACTTTTTCATTTCGGCTGCTCCCTTTAGGGGTCGCCACAGTGGATCATCTGCCTCCATCTTGTCCTATCCCCTGCCTCGTCTACTGTTACACCAACCATCTCCATGTCCACCTTCACTACATCCATAAACCTTCTCTGAGGTCTTCCTCTTCTCCTTGTGCCCGGCAGATCAATCTCCAACATTCTTTGTCTGATATATCCACTATTCCTCCTCAACACATGTCCAAACCATCTCAACCTGGCCTCTGATTTTTGTTTTTGTTCCTCGTCCCATTTCTAGTCTTTTTTAACGCATTGTCAATTTGGGAAATTTAGCCCCCATCCATAAATCTCTACGATGGCACTTTGATTTAAGTTTTGCTACTCCAGTTACTAAAAATGATCATTTGTATTATTAAAAAATAATAGTTTACATTATTTAAGTTCTCTAAAATGTAGAAAAGCACATGCACACTTACTCAGCAGTGGTGAAGGCCAAATTGAGGTTACGTTTGTGATGAGCAGGGTTTAGTTCATTGTAGTCAAACTCACTGGGGAAGAAGGAGTGGACCAGAGCACAGAAGGCCATTCCATTAACCCAGCTGGAGGAGAAGTTATTAATGTTTATGTGCTGAGAGAGAGAGAGAGAGAGAGAGAGAGAGAGCTATCTATGTGATTGCATACAGATATATAGAAAGATGGTGTAATGTCTTATGCAGTACTATTTTCTATCAGTTATCTAATATTCCATCGCATAATGTCCTCATTAGTTAATTTAACAGAAAAATATGCTAATAAATCAAAGATACCTTTATAATGGTCTTTAAGTTTTGAACACCTTTGGTTGACACTATTATACTCAGCAGATGATTTTTTTTTTTTCATGAACCAAATGAGTCTTTTTGAGTTAACTTGAATTAGTTTAATGCAAAGTTCTTCTAACTCACACTTGTATCTCAGTTTGGTCAACATTGAGTTAAAACATTCGTAAGTGTGCTGCAACTGAAATCGATTTAATGTTTTTGAAAGATGCCCAGTCTGTGTTACTCCTCCTCTGTTTCTTGACAAACAGGCAGTTAAACAGTCACACCGCTCTGGAGCTGTAAAACCATGTACATTTTCTGTCCAAAAAAAGGAAGATGTTTTTATGTTGGGTATTTTTGCAGCTCTAGAGAAGCCAAGTGTGAGATATTTATACATTCAAATCCCAGTTTGTCAAATGCTTCCCCTTTCATATGACTGTGACATTGTGAAGACATTCATCATGGTTTTAAACTGTGGCAAATGATACCTCATAGCCAATGGTTTTGGAACGACACCACTCTAAAAGAAGTTGCTTGATGCTGTTGGCGCTGGATGCATCGCAGCTCTGAGATCTCTTCAGTTTAGGCTTTGACTCGGCACTCTTAGCTCTGATGAAAGAGAATCCATCAATATGTTGTAAATCTGTCGGGGCACTTGTTAGGTTAACTGTAAATTTGGATGATGCTGATTGATGTTTATTAATGTTCACAGTTGTCAACTGTGAGAGTGTTAGGCCTGGAGAAAACCTCAGTGTAGATTTTTATTATGCCCACTATGTGGTGCTATTACCCAAGCAATAATGTCTGATATCAACTTTGCAAAGGCAGAATGTGATGTTAATGCTATTTTGCAATAACAGAAAAAGGGGTTTTAGTGTTTTAGTGTCTAAGTCATATCCTTACATTCAAACTCTTCAAACTACAAACAAACTAAACTGTATATGTGGTTTTTGACAATGTTTCACATAATGCTCACTGCACTGTTACTGTTCACTAGCTGCTCTATCAGCTCTATTAATGTCCCCATGTACTCAAACTCCCCAACATGATACAACACTAGTGTTTTTCCTGAAGGAAACCTAGAATGGTTGTGCAGCTTATGTGGCTCCCATTACCAGGCAGTTGGTTGGCTGTTGCTGGTATATTGTTGATAAATGGTTTCTTTGAGGTTGCTATCAGGTTGCTATGGTGTTCCTAGGTGGTTGCTATGGTATTGCAGGTAGTTGGTGTGGTGTTGCTTGGTGGTTGCTATGGTATTGCAGGTAGTTGCTTTGGTGTTGCTAAGTGGTCACTATAGTGTTGCTGTAGTGTTTTTATGGTATTGTTAATTAGCTGCAAGGTAGTTGCTATGGTGTTGCTAGGTGGTTGCTATGGTATTGTAGGTAGTTGCTATGGTATTGCTAAGTGGTCACTATAAAATTGCTGTAGTCTTTTTATGGTGTTGCTAGGTGGATGCTATGGTATCCCAGGTAGTTGCTGTGGTGTTGCTATGTGCTCATTAGATTAGTGCTATAGGGTTACAAGGTAAAGTAACCTCATTATATTAATTAAGCCACAACAACACGTTAGTTAAGCGCAGGAAAGAATATCTCCGGTTCTGCCTCCCATAAATGAGTTTTTTCAAGGTTGGATATCTGCTGACATACCTGTAACAGCGGACAAGTTATGCATGAAACACTGACTTTTAGATATCTGACTGTGGTCGGGGAAATTTGTGTACATTTGAATAAAACATTGCTTTAAATCTATACAGTTTTCAATTTCGCAACCTGTTTGTCTCAGAATCCATTCTTTCAAAAAAGGCCTGCTTTCCCTGGAAGCCCATGTTCCTTGGCAGTGTCAGTGACTTCACCAAACTCCTCCCAGCAGCCACAGTATTGGACGTCTTACTAAAACTACAACAGAAATGAAAACAGCTAATGTGAAGGTTTCCTCGTTAATTCAGTCTTTTCCTACAGAAGAGATGATTTCCAAAAGGCACGGACTTAAAGATGAAACGTCTTCAATATTTTAAGCAAGATTTCTTCTTTATTTCTTTTATAGTTTCAAACAACAACAATGGGGAAAAGGCCCGAGCAAGAGTAAACACATTCTGTAGTATCTAAATAAGACTTTCAGATAACGGTTGGGGAACATTTTCATGGAAAGGCACCAGTTTGAAGATACAATAGTTTGTTTCTGACCAGGATGATGTGCATCATATTCAGCATTAACAAACATGCATTCTGCCATCTCATAGTCCTTACTTTTCACTGACTTCTTTAGAATCTGAGAAAGAAATTGACTTGGAAAAGGTTGAAGTCTTATCTGAAAACAGAAGAGAATGAGCACCACAGTCTATAAAAGCATGAGAAGACACTCAGGAATCTAAGGCAAATGCTACAGAAGTATGAAGTTGCGTCCTACCAGAAAGGTTAACTAAGCCTGTGTTTATGTTCTGGCTGGAGGTCCATGGCTTCACTGCAGACACTAGAATTAAGAAACAGGGACAGGAGAAGGAAAACAGAATATAAGACATTTATTTTCATATGTATTAATGGAAGCCTTTAACTCACCAGGTCTGCTGGGAGACTCCGAAGTAGGTCTAGGAGCTGTGTCTGAAGCTGATGGACTGAAAAGCAAAGGGTTGAAATGGGGTGAAGATCCAGGAGGAGCTTGAGTAAGGTTGGCTCTACTGAAAGACTTGGGGCTTTGTGGGATTTGGTTGTCTTGGGAGATGTGTGTGCCAGTCAGATGTGGCGTTGACATTGATGTATACTGACTGCTGATCAGTGACTTCATTTCTTGTGACATCACTGAGCTCCCTGGGAAGACGAGGACAAAAAATATAAGGATTATATGTAAAAACTATGAACAATAGTTTAAGAGCCTACTGATGTAGACTTTCATATTTGACAGCTCCTTATAAGAGTATGAGAATGGACTGAATTTTCTGTAACATCTATAGTAAGTTACCAGGTGCCACTTAAGTACTGTAAATGTTGTACCAAATATTGTATACTGTAGATTTATGTCCAATATAGCTATAAAACTCCAACCTGTTGTTATAGTGGATCTTTTAAGAGGATACAGATACCCTCATCCATAAATCTCTAAGATGGCACCCAGATTTCATTTGTTGCTGCTCCAGTTACTGAAAGTTATGTGAAATTAGGTTCTGTTCATTAAAGATCTGATCATATTTCATTCTGCAGAAATACAGAATATTTTTAAAAGGTTCAACAGCTCCTTATAAGGGTATGAGAACGTAGATTTTGTTTAAAATATATTGTTAGTTACCAGGTGCCAGTAAAGTACTGTAAATACTGTACTTTTACTCTGATTTTACAGAACACAAATAACAGAAGCTATTGTTAATAATAACAACAACAATAATAATAATAATAATAATAAAAAGTCTGTTCCTAGACCTCATTGATGTACTGTTGATTCCTTCTAGATGCAACTATTTTTCTAATGATGAGTGTATGTTGTAATTTCAATTATATTTCTGTTCTGCTATACCAGGTGTTTCACTTTCTGTAAACTATATTTATCCTAAAATTTGTCATCCGTATCATTTGAAAGGCAAATTTAAATCTTCCAGAAAGCTCCAAGCTTCACCATATTTGTGTGAAAAGATTTGTTAACACACATATTTTTGCATTACTCACCGGAATCAGTGATTGATGGAAATGAGTTAGTACTTGGTGTTTGCTGGCCAAACACTTTCGATTTCAGTGGAGGGGATGGGTTAGGCAGAGCAGGGGTGGTATTGGCTGACCTCCTGTAGGGCTTAGGGCTCATGCGAGTCATGGGAGTGAGAGGTGCTTGGGGGGCTGCTTTGGTTACAGACGCATGGTTACGTTGAGCCTCAACAACTGAATTCGCTTCCTGAGACACTGAGGAGTAAACTGAGGAATATCCAGAATATTCTACCCAAATGAAAGGAGAGACCAAGATTGATGTTCAGTTAAAGCTGATGGAAATTCTTTATGTAGAAGTAACATCAAAGCTGAGCTCACCACTTCCAGAAGGTGATTCTGAACGTCTCGTAAAAGAATTTAGCTGAGGCTGTGAGGAGATACGGGACAGTGACCTCATATCCTGTGATGCAGGAGAAATATCTGATAGGATACAAGGGAGAAACATAAGGTCTGAGTCTCGCTTCTTGACCATACATCATATACACATTATAAACCTAACATTTGATGGGGTAGATGTTCATGAAGATGTCTTGCTGAGCAGTACCTATCTGTGATGATATAGAAGACAGTGTTGTGTTGTGATTGGCTGGTCTCCTGTGAGTTCTGGGGCTCATGCGAGTTATGGCAGTAAGGGCAGGCTGGGCAGATGTTATGTTCTGACTGTATACCGATGACCTCGCTTCTTGTGACACTGAAGAGTATAATGACGAGTAGCCAGAGTATTCTGAGTGAATAAAAAAGGATTCTGAATACAAGTATAAAACAATGTTAAGTGATCATGAATATTTTTGGAACATCTTCCCAGATGTTAGGCAAGATGTCCATTAGAGAACATCTCAAAGCACTCAAAAACACTCAAAAACACTACATCCGATTTACCACTTCCAGAAGGTGACTCAGTCCGCCTGCTTAAAGAACCAATGGACAACTGAGGCTGTGACAAGGTACGAGAGACCGCAGGCAGATTGCTCACAGTTGAGCTTAATTCCTGTTGAGCTGAAGAAGCATCTGATTGAACAAGGAGGCAAAATCAGTTTTTAATTGCACAAAAACCCCACAAAATTTAAACAGTGTGCCTGAAGGTCAATATCACTGTCAACTACCCTGAAAAACAGCAACATTTTCCTGGACCCTGATCTCTCCAAGGTAGTCATGCAGCACCTTTGATGTGTGTACTCACATTGGGTTGGCACTGAGGCTCCATTGAGCTGTGAGGTTATATTAGAAGAATTTTCAGAGTTTAATCCAGCTGTTGAGAGCTGAATAACAGACTGTGCACGACTGAGACTGGTTGCTGAACTCTGGGCATGGTTGTAGGTCATCAGTCTTCTGGGGATCTGAGGGCTTATTTGTGTAATGGAGGAGACGGGAGACTGAGGAACAGCCATGGTGGGAGATTCTTCATGTATGTTACTGCCAGGTAATTTACCTAGATCAGAAAAATTACATAACAATGTTATATATACAATATACTATATCTTTATACATTCTGTCATGACTTCATTTTTCACATTAAGATTATTATTTTAATTATATAGTTATTGTATGGAGAAGGAATAGATCTTCCTGCCAACTCACCAGATTTAGCAAGAATAGGTGTTGATGAAGGTCCAGGTAATTGGCTGAATAGTGATTTCTGGGTAGTCGTAGGAGATTTGGTAGAATTCAGACTACTGATACCAGACTGAGCAAGGTTAAAATTGGAGGTAGATTGTGTGAGCTTCAGATTATCAGAAGAAGACTGAGCTTGGTTAAAGGTTGTTGGTTTACTTTGAGAATTTGGGCTCTTGTGAACATTTAGATTTGATGCAGCTCTGTTTTCAAATGAAGAAACTTGAGATTCTGTCAGGTCATAATGAGCATTCATGGAGGAACTAGCCCCATTCACTGTTTGGACTAAAGAAACAAAGATAAAATAGGTGCATTATGGACATTTGGAAGAAAAAGCAAAACTCAGCAAAAACAAAAATTACAATTATTATTATTATAATTATTTTGTAATAAATGTTACAATTTGTTGGTCTAGGATTTAACTCATTACTAATAAAACGTATTCTGATCATAAGGCCACATTTATAGACAAACACATATTCTAACTCACCTAATGACACTCAAACAAGTTCACTGTTCCTGTCTTATTGAGCACATTGACTTAACGTCCACTGCTCAGGATAGATAAAGTAAGTGAAACTTTGCACTTCTTAAAGAGCTAATTTAATTAAAATGAGAGAGGACTGGAAATGCGGTTTCACATTTCCAGTGTGGGTTTGCCGTGATGTAAACAACTTTCAAAAGACATATTATAAAGATGCACAAAGCTGGAAAAGGTTCAAATTGCTAATGACCCCTTATTGCTTGAGTCCCCTTTTAATTTTATTAAATTCAAGGGTTCATTTACTTTTTCAAGCTTGCATTGTGGCTACTTTTATTATGCGATCAAAAAAAAATACTGTAGTACTGTTTGTCTAAAACTGTGACTTTGATTATGATCAAGCCACATTTTATTATGCTTAAATTACAAGCTAGAAGTCATATCTATCCCCAAATAAATGTCATTACATCACGTACCAGATCTATAGGGTGGCCCAGTTATTGGTGTTGGTGTAGATGCTGATTTGAACGGAGTAGGGCTTTGGTTGGTTGATCTCATAAATCTGGGGCTCATAGGAACACTCTTAGTGCCAACAGGTTGTTGTGATGTTGATGCAGCAATATGTGTTGCCTGTTGAGTGGTTGCTCTAGCTGTAGAAAGAAGATCAAGAATAAACATGAACGAAATATTTTAATACCATGTATAACTGTTGACTGTTGAGAGCTGACAATGGTGAAAGATAGTTGAATCACCTTCTCTAATGGAGGACTCCAAACTTATAGAAGAGGCAGCCAGCTGGGATGTCCCAGAGAAAGGAGTCACCTGATAGTTGTTTACAGATGTACTACATTCAGAAGCTGATTGACCAAAAGGTGTTGACTGTCTCACAGCAACAGGGGTTGATTTGAACGGAGTAGGACTTTGGTTGGTTGATCTCAGAGATTTGGGGCTCATGGGTACAGTCATAGTGCTGGCAGGTTGATGCGGTATTGTCATGGTCACCAAGTCTGACTGAACGTTGACTGCTGGTCTGATTACTTGTGATGACAGCAAACGCTCTGGTTGAAACAGAACAGGATCAAAGGCAGTGAGGGTTCTGATCTCTTGAACATTGACAGAGAAAGATAATTTTAGAACAAAACTCACCAGTTCTAAAGGAAGAATCTGATAACTTGGTTGTTGCACCAACATGCTGTTTTATGGAGAAAGGTGCCTCACGACATCGATCTGCAGATGTAGGTGTGTCTGAGGTTGACTGGCTGAATGTTGCTGACTGTTTCAAAGTGGTTTGATTGGTTGTTAGCACAGCTTTAGGACTTATTATCGAAGCATTTCCCAGACAGCTGGTCACAGAATTCATTTCGTGCAACTCCAGATTGTTTCCAAAGGTTCCTACAAGGTTAACAAAATGAATGTGAGGATTTGAGGGGAAAAGAAGAGGTTAGGATAATATGGATGGATGGATGGATGGATGGATGGATGGATGGATGGATGGATGAAAATAGCTGTTACACTTGCCATTTGTATAGGAAGATACTTCAGTAACTGCCTTTGGTTTGATGTTCTCAAGATTTGGTGTCTGATGTTGCATCGTGGTGGTCACAGAGTTTAGGTTCTTTGGTGTTTCTGGGCATCTTGGGCTTATGGGAACAGTCATGTCACCAATAGGTTGCACTGGTTTTGGCATGACAGCGTTTGGGTTCTGCTGGAAAGTCATCTCTGAATTTGCTTCCAGACCCTCCAATGTGCTCTCTGTTTGTTTTAAAACAAACAACAATGGTAGATGAGATCTCTCGACAAATGTGATGAAGAAAAGAAGGTGTTTTGTGCAGATGATATCACTCACTAGTTAGATGATGGGATTCTGTGGTTGACATGGAGATACCAGTAGATGGTTTATTAAACTGTACAGGTGATGGAAAAATCTTGTTAAGAGTAGAGCTCAGATTGGTGTGTGTCCTCCATGAGTTCAGAGATCTGGGGGTTAATGGACTACCATGAACACCTCCAGATGTTTGGGACTCTGCCATTAAAATGGTAGACATAGGTTGGCTGTTGCATAATGACTTCATTTCCTGGGTCTCTGAAGATGACAGAAAAAATGTTTTAAAGCCGACGTTCTTCAGCTGTAATTGTTATATCTTTGCTATGTTCAGGTTTTGGCATTTTTATTACAATGTAACACAGCTTTCAGCTCAGATCTGTAGGTATACCCTTTAAAGAAGGTGCCATGACAGCATTTGGGGTCTACTGGAAAATGATCTGTGACTTCCTTTGCTCTCTGTTTGGTTTAAAATAAAGAAGAATGGTATATGGTATATCTAGAAGAACTAGATAACAAGGAGTGTTCACTCAAATAATTTTACACAAAGTGATCATTTAAAAAAGGGGATTAGTAAAGAATCAACAGCTGAAAGAATGCAAAGGCTCAAAAATATGTTTTTAGAAAACAAAAGTAAGTCGAGGCCCTGTCCACATGTGTCTGGATATTTTATGAATATATTTGCAGAGGTTTTTGTCTGTGCCTGTCGTGCAGATGTTTTATGAGAACAAAATATTTTCAAAAACATAGGAAGGGAGATCTCAGTTTTTAAAAATATCCAGATAAATGTGAATGCAGCAAATATTTTTTGCAGATATTTGAATGGATCACTCCATTTGCAAGACCTCACCAGTTTTCAGAGCAGAATCCACAACAACATTTCTTGTAAGGACATCTGAAGCTGACTGGTTGAACAGTGGTGTTGTGGAAGGCTGTTGAAATGCTGAGTTGAAATTCGCTGAGGATTGTTCAAGGCTTTGGCTGGAAGCAGTAGTCTGGAAATGAGTGTCACTCTTCTGTGATCTGGATCTCTTATGAACAGCCAGATCTTTTGCCCTACTCATAGCAGTTACAGGGCGCTGTCTGCTAGTCATGGCCACAGAGGTCACATGCTGACTGGTTACAGATTCAGAATATCCAGAGTATCCAGAATATTCTTTAGGAGTAAGTAGAATAGATAAGAGAGTCATCAGCTGGATATTGCAAGACACTTAATGAGTGATAGAAGTTTGACCTACCACTTCCTAAAGGTGATTCAGGCCTAGGCACTTTGTTAAGAGGTAGTTGTTGAGGGGTTGTCAAGATCAGTGAGTCTGCAAGCTGGCTGCTGACCAGTGGCAGTGCTTCTTGCAATTCCTGAGAGGAATCTGTTTGGACAAAGAAGTGTGTACTTTTATTTGGCCCGTAAACAGTCTTTTCAAACCTTTGAGTTGAGCTAACTCTGGTTCCATTCACACTATTACCATGCTTGTTTCCAGAGTTATTCTCCAGCCCAGCTGAAGTTAAAGGGTATTGCTCTTCTTCCTCTTCTACCTCCTCCTCTTCCTCCTCCTCCTCCTCATCTCTGCTTATGAGCTACAAAAAACATACATTAAGTCGACTGTCAACGTCAAGGCATAACAATTAACCCGAATACAATGGTTTGCAAATAACGTATCCCTAGAACATTGATCATGGAAGACAAGATTCCTCAGTGGTTCCTGGCATCAACCGAAGGTTCTCAAAATACCATTTTTGTCAACATACAACCATTACATTTTATGAATGTTCTTCAGACTCACTCATATTAAAATATAAGTGGTTCTTGTATAACATGGCTCCACAGGACACCATTTGACATTATTTTTTACAGTTCTGACTGCAGAAATGTATCTTCCCTTTTTCAGATTCTCCTCCAAAAGGTCAGTAAAACAGCAGGTACACCAGGGTTTCTTGGCTTCAGTTCTGGATTACCTTTGTCCACAGTGTTCACACTCCTGAAACCTGAAGTTGACCGGTTCAGTTGATGCGTTTGAGGAGAGAAATACTCTGCTCTCCATACTCTGCTCTATCAGAGCTCTATCTACACTGGCCCATCAGGAAAGGAAGTAAGGGACCCTGATATGTGAACTGGCTCTCCAAAAATCTCCAAAATGGCAACTTTACCAGAACAGGAAAATCTTTCTTTGCTGTTTTAAAGATATTAGATTTAAGTCATTTTGGTCATTTTTTATTTTCCGAGACACACATTGCTAAAAAGTGACAAACAGAAAAAATGGAAATACAAGGGTTTTGCTATATTTTATATTTTTGCAAGGGTTATACTATATTTTTTTAAACAAACAGTTTACAGTTAGGATGTGTCTAGTGTAATAATTTGGCTTAAATGACAACAGTAGAATAAGTCTTGTAAGGTTAGGCCTGCTTGGTAAAACAAATTCCAAACCATAACTCACAAATTAAACTGAAGTATTTGTAAATATTTGCTAGAAAACTGTTTTTTTTAGCCAATCAATTTGAGTAAATAATTGAACAAGGCTGCGAAGTGGCTGCAAAATGACTGGCTGATGATAAGATAGGGGATGTGACGCAAACAGATCACTATACAAAATTTTCCCCACTTTTTTTTCTCAAATAATATCTATAAGTGCCATGATATTGGCAGATTGATATTACTTTGTATACAAAATTCTTTGTCGTTTTACATACAAATTAATGTCATTTAAGTGATTCTGTTTATGGCTAAGAAATGTCCTCAAACAACCCTGGCTATTATTAGACAGGCTTCTTTATGCCAAAAACACACAGTTGAAGGCTTAAGCACGAATGGAAGGTCTACACATTACAATATGCATTATTTATGTAACTTAATACACATATACACTATTTTAATCAAGAAGCCTCCCATTAACAGTAATGTTCTAACACCTCATTTGGACCTATGAATGCGTTTAATAGCTTTACATGTTCAGGTTTCATTGGGAAAGCTCAAGTTAATCCTGTTTTATTTATACCTCTGTGCTTTGGGGACTATTTCAGACCTTGCACATTTCACTGACATTCTCTGAATAGTGTCTTGCTCTCAAGTATAAATACACAGGCCTATTTATACAAATGGGGTGTAATTTTATATTTCTAATATTTGTGGAGTCATGAGATGTTTTTTCTCTTTGGTGGACTGGATTTGTCATTTAGATCAGGGGTGTGCAATCTTATCCATAAAGAGCCAGTGTAAGTGCAGTTTTTCATTTCAGCAAATTACACACACAGTGACAGTAAAAAAAGATGGACAGTGTGGATCCATTTCCTTTCATTCAGGTAAATGAAGCCAAAATCATCTGCTATGTTGGCATATTTTCAACCAGAGTCTGCACAGTAGAGACCAGATGTCGGCAGACTTGACTATTTGGTTAGACTCCTCCCCCACTAGACAAGTGGACAAAAGGAGTCTGAGACTGCCCTCAAAGACCATAATGTCAGGGTCTGTTCCAGTCAAAGCTGTCAATCACTTAATTCCTAAGTGTAGCCCTGCCTTCTTATGATATATCAGAACACTGTTTAAATACTGAAACTAGAGAGTGGAGATGGAAAGACATAGAGAAGAAAAATGACAGTGAAACTGGTCTGTGTTCCTGCTGAAATGTATGGGAATGAGTGGAGCAAACCATAATACTGCAACCGGTCAGTACAGGCACTAACCTTATGGTGGTTTCGCTTTTGAGAGACAATATGTTGCCCAGTCCCATTCATTTTAGAACAGTAGAAAATACCAATATAAAGAACATTATGTTTCACTATACTGTATCAATTCCTAAAATCACAACAATTTATTTGTTTAAATGCAAAGTTTGGTGGCAGACAGTGGTTCATTTTGTGTTGTGTTTAAACTCTGACCACTAGATGGCAGTGTTGTATCTGTGTTCCGATCCTACTGTTCTGACTGCATAAAAATAACCCTTTCTTTCACTCAGATTTTAAGCATATGATGGTGGTCTTTATGGTTTGACAATTTCCCTAAAATATGATCAAAACAATGCAATGTATTATCTTGTGTACAGTATTGCATTATATTGAATCGTAACTCCTGTATCATGATTGTATCATGTTGTAAACTTCAAGCCAGTCCTAATGTTTGAAAAAGTTGCAGTCCTGAATGCTGCAGCTTGACTGAAATGAAAACCTTTTTAAAAAGTATTAAGAGGTTTGTTTGTATATATAAATAGATTTTATAATCAGAATCAGATGATTAGAAATGAGTTCTGTTGTGACTGCATTTTAATGTGTATGTGGGGGTGGGGTGAACAGCTGGTCTTGCCCCCTGATGAGGAAAGAGAGATAGGATATGGCAACCCAAATGGAAACTTGTGGTGCGGTAAGCTGAATGGAACTCCTCCTCATAAGTTCTAAAGAAAGACTCTGAACCCCCTGTAAATCATTTAATAAGTACTGTGCGGTGGGACAGGAAGCGTTTTCTTGTGTGTGTGTGTGTGTGTGTGTGTGTGTGTGTGTGTGTGTGCTATGGGCATACTGCTTATGTACAACACTGTGTACCCTTTATTTATTTAACACATAAGACCCCAGAGAGTTAACAGTATCTGAATGAGTTAAAATAAACAACAACAATTTCATAGCTTGTATTTCATCATTTAGTTCTAGAAATGTTAGATCTGGTTAAATATAATATCTGGCATTTTATTAAAGTATTTGAATGATTAACTAAGTTGGAACAGACATTTAGAAACAAAAAGATCTTTAGAAAAAAAAGATCTCGCCTACATCAATGAGTCACATTTTCACACATTCACACACTGTCACACACGCCTCCAGGATGTTCGGTATATGTTACTTAGGGACTGATGATCCACATCTGGTCCATTTGGATAACTATGCATGCATATAAAATCTAACAAGTTTTTAATCTTCTCAAACAGATTTCAAGAGACTTTTATTTTAGAAAATAAAGACAAATGTTATGAAATATTGAGAGAATTGTCTCATATAAAATGAAAATGGTTGAAATTATTGTTGCTAAAAATGAAAATGATTTACTCAACTAACTTACAAAGGATTCCAAAAGTAAGAAATAAAGAAGAAATCAGTAAATTGGACTGTTGGTGGAAAACATACAATGAAAAGCTGCGTATTGAAATACTACGCTGCTAAATCATAAGTGGTATGCACGAAAAATGCTAAACAAAATGCTTGTGGACCACCAACTTTGCCATTAGTGGGCCAACAGTGTAATATGTTTAGTCATATGCTTTGAAATATTCTTTGCATCCTGATAGCAATCCATAATTCAAATGCTCAAACAATGATGAACTTAATTTCATTAAGATGACCTACCGGCCTTCATGAGTTCAGGTGAAGGATAACACAGTAAGGAACTTTCTACATCTTTTAAAGTGTCTATGTGTCATATGTCACCTTAGACTCTCATGAGTTAATTTCCAGTTAAAACAGCCAGAATGCACTTGTTCTTCATTTTTAGGAGATATTTAACTTTTAACCTTTTTAGCCAATTTTGTGGGATGTTTTCTTAGTTTGACACACTTTTGTTTATCAAAACGTAGAGGTATTTCTAGGAGACAGATATCAGTCACACATATTGTGATTTTCAGGAGATCCTAGACTACTTACATTTGTCTTTATTTAAGATGGAAATAGAGAGAACTGAAATATTTGTATGAATTTTACTATGTTTTATTCCAAAATTTAATTGCACCTCATCAGAATTTCAGTTGGAAATTGACCATCCAGAGTGCTTTTGATGAAAATGCAGTAATTTTAACAAGTCATTTGTAATACAATACAATCATTTTCTTCTATAACTTAATGTCTGTGACACTGACATGTACCAAGGAAGCTCCTTTGGCATTTAAACTGGAATTTAATTCAGTTGTAAACAACTGTAAAACAATCTGTTTGCTGAGCTGGAATAATTGCTGATCATTCATCACACAATGACGAGACCACCATGGTTAGATAGGGTAGTTTGCATTTTGTTATGATATGTGTATCATCTCTGTAGAAAAATGGCATGTAACTGCTTGTAAGCTTCGGATCTTGGGTGCTAAGTTTCAGATTTCAAAGCTGGAGTCCTAAAAAGAATTAATAGATACAGAAAAAAGTGGACTTCTAAACGGCCCCTATCAGATAAACAGCACTACAAGCTTTCATCTTTTAGAGAGAGAGAGAGAGAGAGAGAGAGAGAGAGAGAGAGAGAGAGCAAGAGAGAGAGAGATCTGAAATTATACACAGAGTTCTGTCCACCATTCTGT
This sequence comes from Acestrorhynchus altus, assembly GCA_034509495.1. Taxonomy (NCBI): domain Eukaryota; kingdom Metazoa; phylum Chordata; class Actinopteri; order Characiformes; family Acestrorhynchidae; genus Acestrorhynchus; species Acestrorhynchus altus. The sequence goes on along the minus strand of CM067511.1, from coordinate 8,261,906 downwards.
TGTGAAATCAAATTGCCTAGAATGTACTGACCACCCCAGAGTCCAGACCTGATCATCAGTGAATGTGTAAGGGATGACTTGGAGGATGGGAAGCACTTCTGTAACTAGTTCTAAACTTCTTAACTTCTAAAATTAAGCAAGTTAAAATGACTTGCTTACATTTAGACATTGCATTGATTAGGAACAACTAAAACAGGTACTAGTTGATTCATTTTTATATTGTTACCTCTTAAAGCTGGAGTTGGTGATTTGTTCCCAGATAGTGATCATTTATCAGTCTGCTGGCTTCACAAGGTTGGCAAACTACTGACTGCTACTGCTTGTTTACCTTTGGACCATTTGAATAACTGTTATGTGTACAAGATCTAACAAGTTTTTAATCTTAACAGATTTTAAGAGACTTTTATTTTATAAAATAAATTAAGGTACATTTTTACACACAATTAATAGACAAATAATGACTTTGTATCCTATAAAATCCTTTGCCATTAGTGGACCAGTTTAGTCATATGCTTTGAAAAAATTCTTTATGTCCTACAACTGATCAATAATTCAAATGCTTGAATAATAAAGACAAAAATGTTTATGTATCACTTCATTAGGATGACCTACTGGCCTGTCTACCTACAATTCCTCATGCTTCTACACACACACACACACACACACACACACACACACACACACACACACACACAGTTGAAAGGTGGCAAGCTAGCATCAAAACTAAAGAAGGTAAAACTAGAAAAGTCTTTCAACAAAAAGAGGGAGATGCATCTGTCAACTCTGAGGGGATTTGAAGGCCTTGTGTTGTGTATCCACATCATGTATTATCTCTGGTAAAAAACACTTAAATCGTGTTATTCTGTTCTTAAGATATGTTATTTTGAAACCTATCATTTGTACTAAAGCACTAATAAAATGAATTACAATGATACTAATGTACACATAATATACATGAATTATACTGGTCATAGGCTATTTCTGCCACTATTTTAATACAGTTTGATTATATTAGTCTGAACTGTCTGATTGACTAAACACAAGTGTACTTTAATCTTGTAATATCTAAAGGTGTCATTCCAGGATGTAATCAGCAGATAAATACACTTAAATTGTATTAGAACAAAAAATATTAGTGCATCTCAAAAAAATTTTAACACTGTGAAAAACATTTTGATATTAAAAAAATGTAACTTATATTGTATATCCATTACATTTAAAGGGATATATTTCAAGCTTTTTTGTTTTAAAGTTGATCCATATCAATCTAATCTATTCAAATTTGCAATAAAATGTTCCAATATTCTGAGACTGTGGATTTCATGAGCTACAAGTCATACTGATCAACAGTAAAACAAAAAAGGCTTGAAATGCCAGTTTATGTGTAATGAATATAAAATATGACAGTTCACCTTTTTGAATGAAATTGTGATCACAAATGAGCATTTTAATTATATTCTTATTTTTTGAGATGCACTAGTATATGACCACTATACCTTAGTACAATTTAAATTCTGTTTTAGTAGTGCTTTAGTACAAATTGGTGCTAATTTTGAGTGTTGTTTGATGGAATTCTTCACATTCCACACCTTCAGAGCATGGATTTACTGTGACCTACTTCACAGTGTTTATCAGGTCTTTAAGCATCCTGATGTTATATTTTTGCTATAAAACCCTTTGTTAATATGAGGCACAAAGGGAAACATGCTTTAGAAAGGAATCGAACCAGTAGTCCAAATGAAGAATAATCATAAGGAGTTGTTTTGGTCTTAGTTTGAAGGGAGAAGTAGGTGGTCCAGAATAAATATTGGGGGAACAGAACATCTAGCAGCCCACCTAACTAAAAATACACAAGGCTTTTTAGGGGCAGCTAAAGAAAGAGAGAACGAGGTCTGTATGACTGATCACCACACGACATCTGCTCCGCATGGGAAAGTGAGAGGGGAACAAGTGTGTATTTCACTGCACATTCCAGTGTGAAGCGGAATCAAAGACGAGTTAAAACTGTGATCAGTGTAGAGATTGGTGCTCTGAAACCAGAGGAAACTGCACACTATACTGTATTTTCAACACCAATCAATGAACATTAAAAGCTTTGTGGTTTCCGTTAAAGTATCCATTAAAGAATGTGTTTGTTTATTAGTTTGTTTGTAAAATAATATATGTAGTGTGTGAGTTCACAGCATGTTGAATTGGCACAATATCAACTCAAAATTGCCCAAAGGCAGCTCTAGTTCATTAACCCATCAAACGAATACAGGCTATTCCTATTACGCTTTAGAACCCTAGGCTAATTTGGGGGAGTATTTTCATAGATTGATGTACTTTTATCCACAAAATATTAGAAAAATATTTATAATATACAGTCACATGTGCCAGATATTGTGATTTTCAGGAGATCATAGGATATTCAATTTTTTCTTCATGTATATATTTGAAATATTTATATAAATTTGACCATGTTTAATAAAAAAAAAATAATTGTGCCTACAATGTGTTTTACTTTTTTGCTTATAAATATAAAAAAAACCCCTCAGAAATCCTGTTGGAAAATTATCATCCAGATCATCATGAAAATTTTAAAATACTTGAGAGTAGTCCAAATAAAATAAAAAGAACCTGAATATCCTTTATTATTTTTGTTATTTATGTACGTATCAGGATGGTCCCTTCTCAGGACTTTTATTCTGATAATTGTGCTTTTTTCTGAAAACACTGTGAGCAACAAAAGAGGGCAAACAGTCCCTTCCTCCTCATTTTCCTCTATAACCCAATACCTGGGACAGTGATGTCATTAGCCCCACCCCTCTCACTGATCACTTGGAGTCTGCATGCAGGCTGAGCATTAAACATGGACACAGCAGTAAATGCAGGGGAATGCTCCATGCTCCATGGATTTCAAGAAACATTAACTTACACTGGCCTGATAGTTGGGATCCATGATAATAGTGGATGCAGTGGTGGAGCTCCTGGAGGAGGTAGACACTGTATCTACACACACAGATCCAGGAGCCGAGTAAGTGCTAATCTGGTCATCCATCCCACCTTCCCCTAGGGGGGATGCAGTTCTTGGACTGCAGCTTTGTCCCCCCTGGCTTTGGGTTTGGAGTTGGGCATGGACTTGGGCTTGGGCTTGGGCTTGGATTTCGCTGTTGTGAAGAAGCTGGAGATCATCATTCCTTGTCTTTGAACTTGATAGAATCTGTATTCCAGGTAGGGCTTCCACCAGTTGGGCAAGAGACTCCAGCCTCTCCTTCAGCTGTTGGTTCTCCTCCTGGAGCTTGGCAACTGTGCTGGTCAAAGGTTCAGTGTCCTTGAAGGCTTCTTCCAGACGCTGCTCCACGGACCGTTTGAAGGCAGCAACATCAACATGGAATTCCCGAACAACCAGCCGCAATGCCCGCTCAAAGCGAGCGAGGAGGGCATGGCCGTCCTCACCCGATCCACCTGCTGCTGTTGCTGGGCCCAGCTCCATCACGCCCAAGACGTGAGGGTGTTGTTTGTTGTCCCGCCAGCGGGTAAATGAGCTCTGAGCACTCAGATTAGACTCTTCCTTTGGCTCCTCAACCCCCCTCCACAGTGCAATGTGACAACATCAGGTGACAGGGGATGGAGGGGGAAGAGAGAGAGTGAGAAAGAGAGATATAAGCATTAGAGAGGGGGCACATGGTTTCGTTCCTAGTGGGCTAATTTTAGAGAGTATGAGCTGTCTGGCAGGTCACTTCCAGTCTTAATGTTCCATTAGAAGGAAGACATTAGGAGGGTGTAGAGAGAGAAATGACATTCATTGCAAGAAACTGAGTACAGTGTAAATGCAGAGTGAATAGGCCAAGCAGTAGGGATGTCCTTTATAATGGTCAGAATGTTCCAAATAATGTTAATGATGGACTTCTGAAACCATGCAAACTGTAGATGAGCCCTGTAAGTACTGCAACTATTGATGATCTGATGCTGTCGGTCATTGACAGAACAGATTTCCGATGTTGTTACATTGTTGAAATGGTACAATCACGTCTCGTGCCCAGTCTTCTAAAGTAGCTAACATTAATATTTAAAAAATGTGATTGTGATTAATTAGCAATGATAATAAACAGACACCCAGGCAGGGCAGCAGGTCAGGTCAGGTCAGTCTGGTGTTAAATGTTAAAATCGGAGCTCTAAGTGGGTCTAATGCACACTATGATCACAGGTTCGAATCCCAGGTCATGTTGCTTGCCATCAGCAGCTGGAGTCCAAGAGAGCAAAATTGGCATGCTCTGTCGGTGCAGCGCTGGCCGGTGTCTGTGTGTCATCACACGCACTTGAATTGACCCTCCTAGTGCCAGGAGAATTGTATTGTCCTGCTTCTCACCACCACTATTGGTCTACATGTTCATCTGCATCTACATCAACAGCTGATTTCCACCACACATTAAAACAGAGATGTCATAAATGAGGAGGCTGGTCACCGTTCGAAATATGAATGAGAGGCTCTGTCTGAAACTGGAAACAGTTAGATGACTTGATGCCGTGCTGCTGACACTTTCTCAGAGGGCAGTTTAATCACAAATGTCTGTAACTGAATCACGAGGGCAACAATATGTCCTGATGGTGCCGTGGTATCATCAGCACAATGCTAAATATGGGAGTATTATCTTTTTCACACAATAAGATAGAAGGCTACATTATTAACCTAGTATAAGCAGACAGTAATTCTTAATGCTCAGTGTGACGTTGGTGTACTGATGAGGACTGGGCCTTTAAAAAAAGAACTGAACTAAAAGAAGGAGCTTTGTTTATTGAATTACAAAAGTCTATTCCACTGTGGAAAAGACAGCAACTTAAAACAAACAAACAAATAAATAAATATATGAATAAATAAATAAACACAAAAACCTTCATCAAAATGACCAGCAATGAGCTTTATTTGACAGTGAATGGTGCTCGTGGGACCCTACAGCTAATGAACAGCAACAATAGATTTACAAAATCTATTAAGTGCCTTCAATAACTGAGGGCGTCTTCACGACTGGAGCATATATGCAAAGATGTGGCCATTTTCAATGATCAAAAGATCATGTGCACAATCACTACTCAAAATTGTTCTGAAGGGAACTCTGCCTCTGCCTGGACATTAACCAATCGAAATGACCAGGAGACGGAGCTTTAGAAATGAAGCTTTTTATGTGGACGCACTGCATGAACGGTTACTGTTCCTCACATTCAGTAGCTATCAATCTTGACAGTTTGCTTGCACAGCGTTACTTAGCTATCTAGAGAATAAACTAGCAATTAGAGAAAATGCTGCCTCAGGAGCAACCTGGCTGGTTTTCCAGGCAGCTTTCTGAAAAACACCATATGAAAATAATTTCTAAAAGAAAAACAACCATAAAACCTCAAACCAAATAGTCTTTATTAGAAATAATACAAAATGCATACAAATCACTGTGAAGAAATACAGAGTATTGTACATTAAACACCAAATATGCCTATAATCCCAGAGTCTCAGTTTGGTTGGTTTATGTAAATGTCATCAGATCCCATGGAGCAGTTAGCATAGATGTTACTGCAAATGCTAAGATTTTTGTTGTCAGCCCAAGGTTCAGATGGTGATGCTGTGATGAAGAAAGAGGAAAAACTGAAATCAGGAATCTGTTATTAGACCACAAGTGTTACAGTGGTTCCATGGTTTCCATACCATCAAAAGTATACACGTCGCTGTATATATAAGTGTAGCTTTGATTGTTCTATTTTGACATCAACAGTCCATGAAATTCACCTGGCTTCTCTAAATGTTCTGTGGCTCTTGGCAGCCATATGAGAATCTTACCAGCATACAACAGTTCTCTCTAAGAGTTTATGTATTCCAGATCTCAAATTGACCTGCACAGTTACATTTTTACAAATACAGGAACATTTATTTATTTATTTATGTTCAGTACAATTTTCAATTTAGACGTTATGAAAGATGTCAAATGAGATTTCTCTGGAAAGTTATTCAACCTCAAACCTCACTTCCCTTTGTTTGATAATGTGTTGATATGCAGTAGTTACATGCTTAATATACACAGGGGACATTACCTTGTCTAGGATTCCCTGTCCGCAGCTGCTTTGTATTTCCTCCATGTGCTGTGGTCAGATTCAGTGGAAACATGAAGAGGAATGTGTTTTAGGAATGATGTAAAAACAAGTATCTCAAAACTGAGGCAACACAGTCTGTGTAAAACGTGCCAGTGTCAGGGCTATTCTTGTCAAGGGTATTGTATTTTATATTGTATTTCTGTCCTTTGGCAATGCTATATAAAGACACTACAAATGATAGATGTTGGTACAGAAGGACAATGCAGTGTCTGGAGGACCAATCATTCGAAGCCCAGCTCTTAATGGAGTTTTACTGCAAAATTTCAGTTCGGTTTCAGTTTCAGGTGAGGGTTGCAACACCTCCTTTGTTAGAAATCACAGGTTGCAAACAACAGCTAAAATACTTTTAGTTGGAGTTTTCCTCACTCGTTTCAGAGGACTGTGAGGGTCATTCCAAAAGCCTCCCTTTGTGTATCTTCAGATATTCCATTGTGGATATTGAGGAATATTTTTGGATCATTATTCATTTGTACAAGGCTACCTCTTTTCAGCTTCAGCCTTTCAGGGTTGACAACATTGCCAATATAACTGGCAGCAACACAACCCCAAAGCATGTAAAATCCACCCCCTGCATCACAGTTTGAGTATGTTTTGAAGCTCAGTTTCACTTAATTATTTTTTTTCTACAGTACTTGTTTATGAAATGTCTCTACGTGTTTGCAATGAATGATTTTTTTAAGTATTGTTACAACCTCAAAGTTAAGGTTTACTTCTTGAGAATCTGCAGTGAAATGTATTTTTGTTCAAGCACAGTGGAACAGTGAACTGCCATCTTGATTCAACTAAGATTTCAAGCAGGTAACTGGTGGTTATTTGGGAGTTTTCTTGGTCTTTGAGATCTTCACAGTTCCCCCAAACTGTCATTTCCTAATAATATTCTGCTTTATAGAAACCACAAGCTGAAAACCCTTGGCTGTCATATTGCAGCCTTGCCCTGCTTTGAGGGTATCAGTTAGATAGCTGCTTAGAGGAGTCTTTGAAATGTTTAGAGTGTCCTCTTCTTCTTCTTCTTCTTCTTCTTCTTCTTCTTCTTCTTCTTCTTCTTTTCCTCTCATTGTCATTATTATTATTAATTAAATGAATAGTTACCTTAAAAAAGTCTTAAGTCAATCTTTTTTATCCTGTCAATGATAAAACTCACATTTACTGCTCCTTTTCTTGTTATTGAGATCAATGGCTTTCCCTGTGTTGGAGAAACAGAACACTAGTCAAGCATGAGACCACCATTAACTGGCAAACTATAGGCCTAAGATTTTACCTTTTTATGTTCATCAGATAATTTAATATAATTAAACATAAACAGGAATATGAACTATCAAAGTAAAAACCCATTAGATTTCTGGTCCATATTAATGCATCTTCATTTAATGCATTTTCAGTTCAGGTGCAGTTCATTGTCAATATATAACACTAGAAGTAGTTTACAAAGAAAAATAAAAAGAGCAAACTTACTTCGTTCATAGCCTGTGTTTTCATATAGGGACTCATTTGAAGCCTCTGGAAAACAAAGGAAATACACTGATACAAAGCTGTTTCAGTGTAATGATCACTATCAGCTTTTGTTCTCTGATACCTGCAGTATTACCTACTTTTGCATAAATGTTGCATGCAGCACAATGAAACCACAACCAAAGTGAGAACAACAGCTCCTCCTCCTGCTAAGAATGACCAGCTCTGTGCCAACGCACTCTGGCCATGGGGCCCTTAAACCGAAAAATACAGCATGTGACTGTAGAAGGTTTTCAAGCGTGTGAAAACACATCATGCAGAAATGTATAATCAGTAGCGTCAGGAGCATGACATCTCAAAGACTGGTCAATGGTAACAATGTTTCTCTTACCTGTGTGTAAAACCATCTCCCGATAAGCAATCCTGCAGTTGGTCCCATTGAACAGTTCACAGCGGTAGAGCCCCAGATCAGACTGCTGCACTTTATGGAGGAGGATGGAGAAGTTTCCAGATGCTGAGAGTTTGGGGAATGGATCAATACGTCCACCTCTGTACTTCCAGAACTTTACTCCACCCTGCAGACTGATCTCCACTAGATTATCTACTGTTATATTCTTCTGACTCCACACTGCTGCTATATCTGCAGTCTCGTCTGATCCGAGGAGGGTCGGTTCGAAGTTACATGGCAGCAGAACATCAGACTGCAGCTCAGTGCTGATGTTGAGGGTGTTTATGAGTTCATTTCTGCATCCATTTTCACCTGTAATGGAAAAGTATGTGAAAAGATACATGAAAACATATCTTTATGTAAGTAAAAGCAGCAAAATGCATTTCATTTTATGCACTTGTGCCTCTATTGTGGTAAAAATCATCATCAGTCATCCAATCACAGACTGTATAATCTATTAAATTGGTTGTTTAGATTGAATTTAATGAAAAATTCTAAATGAAATAATTTGGCCTGATTTAATGTAGTTAGAATCTTTGAAATCATAGCTAACCCTAAGGGACCTTCATGGTGCAATAAAATAATATACATGTTTAATATGTAATATTAGTACTTTTACTGTTGATGCTGAAACTGATGTTTCACAAGATTCAACATGACAGCAGTTTTAATAACATAACTTTGTCTCATTGTTTCAATGACTTCATTTTGTGTATAAGTCACAGAAGTCACTCGACTCTTTCAGACATTCTTGATAGATAACATAGCACTGTTTTGAAGCAGTGAGGTCCTCAATGAAGTGTGTTTCACTTTCATTGAGAAGAGGATTTAACACCTGTTATTACAGACTACCATCATTTAAACCATGTGGGAGTAGAGAAATGGGAACAATGGTGCTCATGCCATAATATTTTTTTATAAATATTGAGTGAAAATGAGTTCAGTGTTATCAAAAAAATATTAATTCTAATTAATGCACAAAATATTAATTCTAATTTCACATGTATCTTTTTGAATCCTAACCAAGTCCCTTTTCATTTAGAGCAGAGAAACGCTTTTGGATTAGTTCACCAAAAACATTGTAGCTCACAAGATCTCAGCTTTGCAGCATTCAGCAAGACTGAACTCTGTCTGGACAAATAAAAATACAGGATTCTAACAATTAATGCAAAGACATTGGAAAGGTTACTGTACTGCCTGGATCAGCATTCTTTCCTCGTAACAAAGATCAAAATGCTGCTATTAGGCAATAAATTGATCTAAATCCATATCGTTCGTACTTCAGAACTTCATTTCCACATCAAACCCCCTTCAAAAACAAGAAAGATTTGAAGAGCCAACGTCTAAACTTCAAAACCAACTTCTTAGATACATACTCAAAACTGAATAGCTTACCAATTGTGCACAGAGACAGCCACAGAGTCCAGTATTTAATGCCAGAGGACATCATTTTTTCCATGTATGGGAGTGAAGTTGATTAACAGTTGAGATACATCAGGTGGACTTCACAGCACAGATCTATGGCTCCACAACTACAAAGTGAACCACTTCCTTTTGTATGCTCATATGTTTTTTTTTTTTTCTAATGATGTGCATGTAAATGTTTGCTTTTCAACGTTTGCACACTACATTTCATTCCCTGAGATCACGGGGCCACTTCTTTCCATACATTCCCTGAGATTTGCATTTGTGCAAAATGCATGCATTAGGCTGTATTAACAGGGTCTTATATTTAAGATCCTGTTAAGATTCAGTACTGAGATGTTAACCTTTCTGGGATGATGAGTGGAACCCTTCATCGCTGATCAGATGGGTTGTGGAGTGGGAATATCTGACTAAAACACTTAATTAGACAGCAGTTTTATATGATCATGTGCTTTTAGAGAAGAAAAAAAGCAAGCTGAACAAAGAAGTGTGTGAAGGATTCATTTAGAAACTGGTGGGACACTCACAGGTGCAGGGACACTGATGTGGTGGTAGTATGAGTGGATCTGACAGTGGTGCTACTAGAGTGTTTAAACCCCTCAGTATCACTGCTGGAGTGAGGATAGTCCACCATCCAGAAATACCCAGTAGCGGCATCCTGTGAGCAGCGTCTGTGAGCACTGATGGTATAAGACGAAACTCAAACTATGCAGAAACAGATTAGCTTCTATCTGTGGCTTTACATCTACAAGATGGAGCAACTAGGTAGGAGTGTCTACAGTAGTAATGTGGACAGTGAGTGGACAATCAAGCAGCACTGCTGTGTTTGATCCACTCATACCAGAGTGACACACACTAACACACCACCACCGTGTCAGTGTCACTGCAGTGCTGAGAATGACCCCACCCCCATAATACCTGCTCTGTGGTGGACCTGTGGACCATCGGTCAGGATGGAAAAGAGCTAACAAAGTATGCAGAGAAACAGTCTATAATTACAGAAGTACAAAGTGCTCTTGTATGGTCAGTGGAGCTGATAAAATGGATGGGGAAACAAGAAATGGTCGTAATGTTAGAGTTGATCAGTGTAAATAACAAATGATCAGTTTAGTCTGGTTAACACACACCTACAGTGTAACCTACCCAACCCCTTAACTGTTGTTGTGGGATATTTTTTGTAGTTTGTGTACGTTTATTGGACAAAACAGTTGTAAAGTGTTTATGCTAATAATTTTGTGACTAATGTAGGAATGCAGGTGGATGTTGTGTAAACAGTGTAAGTAAAACATGTGATGCACATTAGCGCAGTCATATTGTCTTTAAGCAGACACAGGAAGTAACAGCATGTCTGTGGGTGTGAAGAACATCCAAGGTTTAGTACCATGCTGCTTTAAATGCAGGATGACCACAAAATGCTTTATCATGTTAACTGTGTGGATACACTAGTTTCTACCAGGTTTGTTGTTATAAATAAGTTTCATTTGACCGACATTATGTCTAGAGTGTATTCACCCATATGTGGGCCCTCACTTCAGTTCCTTGCTCTCATAATAAGTGCATAACAAATCATAATGCATAACATTACATCATTGACAAAACATTAGAAATGAAACCTTTGTACATTTGCAATTACTCATTATCTTAGAATATCAAACAATATAAATAAACATATGTCAGTGGTCAGTACTCTGATTGTGCTGTTTGTAAATGAAGTTAAATAGTCACTACTATGCAAAAACCTCCATTTTTGCTGTGAATATCCATTTCATGATGAAAGAACCAATAAAATGATCCATATTCCCATGATAGGAACCCTTAATAATGATAATAAAATTATATAGAAATTTCCTATTTCATAAGTGAAGATCAAAGAGAAAATAATGATAATAAGGATGGTCAGTTAAAAGAACAGACCAGTTTAAAAAATACGGACCAGTTTAAAATATACTGAGTAAAACAGGGAGAGAAAGGAAGGCCTTAGAACAATTACAGTATATTGTCTTGGAATCCTGGTCATGGAGGACTTTGATACTAATGGAAATCAAACCTGCAAACTCCCAGCATTCCCACTGGGGGAACCCACACTGTAAATCTTATTTAGTTGAAATATTGTAACTGTAAATGGTAAACAGAAGTAGTTACTGCAATGAAACTGATTCTTAGGACAGCAGCTCAACATTCTACATTTCTGTCTTAGTAGTTAAAAAACATTTGGTCAAATATTATTTTAAAATATCAGGAATGGTACAATGTGTAGTAAAAGCATTTGGCCTTTGTACATATGCACAAATTATAGATGAAACATTTGACATGCAGAAATGAAATGAACAGAGAATGTTACCAAGTAAGCAGTGTATGTAGTTATGATCTGAACCTCCACCTCCACCTCCCCCTAAAACCTAACCTTTACCTTAGTAAAATGACACTTATGTCCTATTTGGATGGGATTAGTTTAACATGAATAGGTGGGAGGAGACCGTGGGGTAGACCCAGGACATGCTGGAGGGACTATGTCTCTCGGCTGGTCTGGGAGCGCCTCGAGGAGTCCCTCCCGGAGCTAGCTGAGGTGTCGGGGAGAGAGAGGTCTGGGCATCCCTGCTCAGACTGCTGCCCCCAACCCGGCCCCGGATAAAGCGGCAGAAGACAGACGGACAGACGGATGAATATGGAATGGGATAAAGTCATTTTACCAATTATTTCCCCGAGATTTTAACCTCCACAAAATATGATTGATTAAGTCTAAGCTGAACTTCAAGTTCTCCAGAAATACAGTTGAAATAGTCCACGTTCTGTACAGCCACATTTTCTACTGCTTGATGAGCAATACTTTACTCTTTCATCATAGATGGAAACAAATGCACAAACACATTGAAAAACATTGTCATGGTTTGTTCAGATAAAAGGTGCCATCTTCTGAACTGTGTATCAGATACAGATATAAAAACCTGGAAATCTTTATATAAATATGTTGATCTTTTGTCTCATATAGTTTAAAGTCAAACCCCAATGTGTTCAGTCTACAGCAGGAATAAAGGGATTAGCCTCACTGTTCCAATACTTTTGGAGGGGAGTGTATGTTCTGTAGATTATCTTGTGGAGATCGGACTGCAGGGTGTAGAAATATCCCGCAAGAACAGAGGTGGACATATTGAGACATTCCCTCTGGAAACTTCTCCATCCACCTCCATAAAGTGCAGCAGTTTGATCTGGGTCTCTACAGCTGGGATCTGTTAAGTGGGATCAACTGCAGCATCGCTTATCAGGAGCTTCGTTTGAGAACGTCCAGTCATGTTGCAGATTACAAAATGTCATATGTTACACAAGCTGCTACATCAGCACATTCTGCTAAGTCCATGTTAAAGAGAGGAGAGGCAGTGCATTTCTCTACTCTTTAATTTACTTTGTTACATATACAACGTGTGTTTCTCAAGGATTCTTTTTCTGTACACATTACGTCCGTTCCCGTTCTCACTACTGAACATGTTCAGTCTGGTTCCTCTCAGTTGGTGCTGTTTTTCCTTTCTTCACGATGGCGTACACTACAGCGGCCGGGGCGAAAATCCCTGAGAAGGAAGATGGGAAGACACTGGGGGCTGAAAAGGCCTTAACACTAAGAAGCACAACTAGTTTTAATCAGTCAGTTCACACTTATGTTTACCTTCCTCTTCTTTGTTCCAGGTGTTTGTTTCAGTCTGAATGAATGTGTCGTATATTGGATTATCGAGTGTGTATTCTGTGATTGTGTATTCTGTGTGGAGAAAAGAACACGCAGAAAGCTAATATCATTGTTGGACAAACACAATCAATTTTACTTCAGTTTATTTGAAGCATTGCGTTTCTTACTTTCTTAGGAACAGAAAATATAAAGCTTATTTTTGTCTAATTAGTGTCCTCTGGACTTGACCTGGACAGTGACCGGTCACTTATATTCCTGATTTAATTTTAGGTCAATACTGCATCCAAAACAGGAAGTCAAGGTCTGTTAACTCAGGGTCTTTTACTGATAAATGATGGAGGTTCTGGCAAGTTCTGCAGTTTCTCCCTTGTTACTTGTTGAACTGCTGTTTGTTTGTTTTTTTGAAAGGTACCTTCTATTTGAGTCTATTTTACAGGATGAAAGACAAAATATCTACGCGTGCTTCAGAAATAAAAGAAGCAACCACAAGTAAAGGAGTGCAGAAACATGGTAGGAAAGAAAATACTGACTCACTTTTTGCAAAAGAACCAACTGATTATAGTAGACAAAGCAGCAGCAGCCCCGCTCCTAGTGCTCCTGCTGTGACCAGCACAGTTCCAAATCTATCTGCCTTTGGAGAAACAGGTTCTGTTAGACAAGTAAAGTTTACAGGGGGTTTCAAGTGCACAGAAAATCATATTTAATCATAACAGATCTGTGAGTCCCTGAGTAAGAGAGTAATGTCTCATATGCTGTAGACCTACAGAGTTGACTTTACAGGCCACTGGTGAGTTCAACTCCAGACTCAAAAGAAGCTCCCGATGAGCAATAATCAAATCATGTATTTTTATAGCGCTCTTCACAACTGAAGTTGTCACAGAGCAGCTTCACAGAAATAAAATAAACAAATAAATAAATAAGAAAGGTTAAAACAGAGACAAAGTATAAATGACAGATCCCCTAGTGAGCAAGCCACATATGGCGACAGTGGCAAGGAAAAACTCCCTCAGCTGGGAAAGAAACCTTTGGAGGAACCAGGCTCGTGGGGAGGACCCATCACTCCTCTGGTCAAACTACTTATACATAGTTAGGGACACTGGACCCTACATCTCTGTCCTATTACTTTCAAGACACTGAAGTAATGTTAATCCAATAATATATACAGTATATATATGAATGTAATGAGATGTAATAATAAAATACACATCTCCTTAGAACATTCTAACAATGTTTCTCTTACCTGTGTGTAAACCATCTCCCGATAAGCAATCCTGCAGTTGGTCATTAGACAGTTCTAGCGGTGAGCCCCAGATCAGACTGCTGCACTTTATGGAGGAGGATGGAGAAGTTTCAGATGCTTTGAGAGTTTGGGAATGGATCAGCGCGTCCACCTCTGTACTTCGAACTTTACTCCACCCTGCACAGACTGATCTCCACTAGATTATCTACTGTTATATTCTTCTGACTCCACACTGCTGCTATATCTGCAGTCTCGTCTGATCCGAGGAGGGTCGGTTCAAAGTTACATGGCAGCAGAACATCAGACTGCAGCTCAGTGCTGATGTTGAGGGTGTTTATGAGTTCATTTCTGCATCCATTTTCACCTGTAATGGAAAAGTATGTGAAAAGATACATGAAAACATATCTTTATGTAAGTAAAAGCAGCAAAATGCATTTATTTTTATGATTCATGATCCAGTCATCCAGTCTAGACTGTATAATCCTATTAAATTGGTTGTTTAGATTTCATTCTAAATTCTTGAAATAGTTTGGCTGATTTTTTGTTTCCACATTCATTGGGGAGGATTTGAGATTTAACACCTGTTATTAGAGAGACTACCATCATTTAAACCGCTTGGCCAGGTTAAATGGGGCTAATGAATGCTCATGCCACTTGTATTTTTTATAAATATTGGTGAAAATGGAGTTCAGTGTTAGATTACGTCCTGCTCTTCATATGCATAAAATATTCATTCTAATTTCACATGTATCTTTTGAATCTAACCAAGTCACTTTTCATTTTAGAGCAGAAAGCGGCTTTTGGATTAGTTCACCAAAACATTGTAGCTCAAAAGATCTCAGCTTTGCAGCACTCAGCAAGACTGAACTCTGTCTGGACAAATAAAAATACAGGATTCTAACAATTAATGCAAAGACATTGGAAAGGTTACTGTACTGCCTGGATCAGCATTCTTTCCTCGTAACAAAGATCAAAACGCTGCTATTAGGCAATAAATTGATCTAAATCCATATCGTTCGTACTTCTAGAATAAAAAAAAGAACCCTGCCCATCATTAGCACATCAGCCCCTTTAAATGCGATTCAAAAACAAGAAAGATTTAAAGAGCCAATGTCTAACTTCAAAACCAACTTATACACATACATATTCAAAACTGAATAGCTTACCATTTGTACGCAGAATTTGCCACAGAGACAGCCACAGAGTCCAGTATTTAATGCCAGAGGATGTAATTTTTTCCATGTATGGGAGTGAAGTTTAATAACAGTTGAGATACAGCAGGTGGACTTCACTACAGTCTGACAAACAAAACCACAACTACAAAGTGAACCACTTCCTGAAACTTTTATCTGCTCATATGTGAATGGTTGCTTTTCACCCATTCGCACAGTGTATGGCATTCTGAGGTCACTGAAGGGGCCTGATTTGGGTTTTATTTTGGGTGCTTTATTTGATTTATGATCCTGTTAATCAGTTTCTTTCTGGGAGGTTGAGTCGACCCCTTCGTCATGATCAGATGGGTTGTGGGTGGGGAATATTTGGCTGAAACAAACTGAACAAAGAGGTGTGTGAAGGATTCATTTAGCAACTGGTGGGTCATTTTCAGTTCTGCCAGAATTGCTGACCCGGTGGTGGTATGTTATGCCCTGGTATGAGTGGACTGAACAGTAGTGCTGCTGGGGTTTTCAAACACCTCAGTGTCACTGCTGGACTGAGAATAAAACCAGAAACAGATATCCAGTCAGCAGCATCCTGTGAGCACAGATGAAGGACTAGATGATGACCAACACAAACCTGTAATTACAGATATTCTGTGAAACACACACATATATACCCACTAGTGGATTCACACACTAGGGGCAATGAGCTTACATGCACAGAAGCGGGTAGGCAGCTCTACATACACACAGCACCGAGGCAGCTGGGCAGTTAAGGGCTCAAGGGCACCTCAATCATGTCCTGCCTGTTTAGGGAATTGAACCAGTCACAAGACTGGTTCCCTGACCACCAGGCCATGACTGCCCCATTGTTTAAAGGATCTTACTTTACACTGATCTTTACTGAAATCACCTAGACTTTAACTTTTTGCCTGCCATGGGCAACATCACTGTGGTTTATTGTTTTTCCCTTTTACATACTTGGGGGTTGTCGGAGGTAAATGAGTTTTATATTTTCTCTTTTTGGAAGGTCCTGCCTCAGCTATCCCATGATGCTTCTTCTCTCACTCACTGAACGCATGCCTTCTAGGAGAAACAAACCTGCTCAGCCACTCTAAAACCTGACTGACTGACTGGTAGACAGGCTACAGGCCAACACACTTCGTGAATATGCACAATCAAACATTATAAGAGCAGAGCTGGCAGGCCATTATAATGGTTTTAGGCTTATCATAAAGACTCTGACGCAGGCTATTTGTTAAGACTCTTCTCTCAATTTTTTTTAATTCTTCATTTGTGAATGAGGTCTTTTATTCTTTTACTTCCATTATTTTCTGACTAAAGGGTTATTTATGTGTTAGTTATATTGATTAACATGTTTTGGTCTATAAGTATGAGGTCTCAGATTGTTTCTTGGATTTCTGTCACAAGAGGGCAATGCTTACTTTCTTATTAATTACTTCATTCTGATTCTTAGTTCTTACAACACCAGATCTGCACTTTGTGGGCAGTTACCTGTCGGTATTCTAACCTCATATCTCAGGATCAGAGTCACCGTCAGACATGATACACATATCCGCTTACATTACTCTAGATGATTCGTTTTTCAACAGGATATCTGAGATATAAAAAGTGTTATGCTGTTTAATATATCTATCTGTCCTGTCTCTGTCTGTCTGTATCTGTCTATCTATCTATCTGTCTGTCTGTCTGTCTGTCTGTCTGTCTGTCTGTCTTTCTATTGATCTATTTTGTGTGTGTGTGTGTGTGTGTGTGTGTGTGTGTGTGTGTGTGTGTATGTGTGTGAATAAATGATAAATGTAGGTCAAACTATAAAGTGCATGACCTTAAAGGGACAATGGGGATAAATAGACCTTAATTATAGCTGAATTGCAGTCATTTAAAAAACGAATCATCAATTATAGTAAGCGTTCGGTTTCACCAGCTAAGTTGGAATAATCCCTCACTGAGCCTCCGGGGAACAAAATTAGTCTTGTAAGGAAATCTGCATTTTGTGTTCCCTTGTGTTCTTTCCTCTGCACAAATATAGAGAAATACTATAGCAGAAACCAAGAGGAGGTCAATACTTCTTCACGGCACTGAATTTCCCAGTACTGCTTGCTGTTTTACTTGACATTTTGCCACCTTGATCCTTGGCTTTGCTTATTTGCTAGAACCTCTGCCCAGTTACCATCCAGTACTGTTTTTAAATCAGTTGAAGCCTAATGTGAGGGCAGGATCGAGCTGTGTCTTGCTTTGGCAGTCATGCTGATGCAGTTTGTAGACCCTCCAGGTTGCAGTCCAGCCTTGTTCACTGTGTCAGGCAAAAGCTCTCCTTCTACCTGAGCCTGGACACATACTGTGTTGGGAAATATATTATTGTCAGAATGATGCTCATTGAAAAATAGACATACTTTCACCACCTCGTCCATATTTCTAGTTATGGAGTTTCTTGCATCTACACAGAGAAACACAGAAAAGAACCATGTAGATCTCATAACATAATGTGGACCTCAAGGACATGTTGAACTTCCATGTGATTAAAGTGTTTAACAGTGATTTACATAGCACTGTGTAAGCACACAGTACATCACACTCTAATGCATGGGAGGACCCATACTTAACCCTGTCACTTTTAAAGTGCTTATGATAGGAAGAACTGCTCGATCCTTGGGAGAGGGTTCCCTCAGGGGAACATAATGTATGTGATAATGTTTTCATTGCCTGTGGAAAAGTCATAAAGCAGAAAATTGAAAACTGTGATCCCATTTGAGCAAAAGCTGAACCCCAATTTTTCAGGTTTTCTATAAACATCACAAAACACTTGGATTAAGTTAACATGACTTATTATTGTACATGCAGTATGTCTTTCATTTTTCATCAAATGTGTGACAAAAATACACCCCTGTGAGAGTTCTCACTACTGAACATGTTCAGTCTGGTTCCTCTCAGTTGGTGCTCTTTTTCCTTTCTTCACGATGGCGTACACTACAGCATCGGGTGAAATCCCTGAGGACGGAGAAGATGGAGAGACACTGGAATCTGAGAAAGGCCTTAATAAGCACTAGAAGCACAACTGGATTTTAATCAGTCAGTTCACACTTATGTTTACCTTCCTCTTCTTTGTTCCAGGTAGAACATTTCAGTCTGAATGAAATTAATGTGTGTCGTATATTGGATTATCGAGTGTGTATTCTGTGGTGTATTCTGTGTGGAGAAAAAGAACACACAGAAGAAAGTTAATGATGTCATTACTTAAAAAGGGTAGCAGTATTAAACAGTGCTACTGATTTGCTAATTGATTTGTACCCAAAAATACAGCACATTAAGAGCTCTTACCCTGAAAACTGAATTTAATTTGGAATTTAGCCAAAATGAAATATTTCTCTTGGTACACATAATAACACCTTATATACAGTATATAGTGCGTGACTGAGAAACCAAGCAGAACCACACATTAAAACAGCTTTGCCACCCAAAGCCTGTTTATTTGCATATGACAAAACACCACACCGATCAAACCTGACCCTGGTGGTGCTTCCTCTTCAAGCTCTTCAGAGTTATAGGTGGATCTCACCGTCTCTGACGTAGTGCAGTCTGAATTATTCACCCTATCAGCTCTCTTCCCGCACCCGCTCACTTTTAAGCTGCTCTAATGTACGCAATAAATAAACCAGACATGATTTCCTACAATGAGGAAGCTTTGATTAGGTTATTCTTTATTATGCAACTAATTACCATAATAATTTTTATTTATTATTTAGTGAAAAAAAGTATATTAAAATATTTTAATTCAAATTTAAATAGATGATTAGTTGTAAATGTACTATTTTATATGACTTCTTGTCTTATTATACTGGATTTTGATCAAAATGGCTACTTGCGCCTCAGGCCTCCAAACACTTAGTCATAATTGCTTTATTTATTTTACATGTTTAGCATAACCATGCTGATGGTACAACATTAGTCTGCCGCGATGCGTTGCATGGAGACTTATCTAATCTCCACATGGGAAACGGCGAACCAGAGAAACCGAGTATTTAATCCAGCGTATTTACTAGAGACATAATTCGAACTCTCTGATGTGTCATCTGCTTAAGCTTATCAGATGACCTGAACCTAGTTGGAAGCTTAAATATACACAAAGTGGTTACTCTTTATACTGGAACCTGCAGGAGAGGAATCCGGGGATCTCCTGCCTGCTAGACAACTCAAGACCACTTTGAGACTCAGAAGGTTCTGGTCAGCCTGACCTTAGAGACTTCTTCACTTGATTTTTGGCAATGCTTTTACTACATTTATATTTTTCCTTATAATCAAAATTTTGTTTTGACCAGCATTTTTTCATCATTAAATGGCAAAACTCTTTTCGAGCTCTGTCTTCGCGAATGGTCTTCTTTTTCACCCAAAAAGACACATTCTTACGGTAGTCTATCTTAAAAAGCAAAAGTTTGAAATATATCGCATTAAATGTAATGTATCATAAAACTATTGACCATTTAATTTTTAATTAGTGCACTAGTACTGCAGTTGATCAGAAATCAGAGTTCAGGGCTAGTGCCAACAGTGCAGATATTATCTACTAATTCCTAATTTCTATTATAAATCATTTCATTAATAGAACTGGTACAGACTTGTCATATTAAGTTTTGAATTCTGAGTTAAAAAATCTCACCTCACACATATTTGTAAAACTAAATCCATGCTTTCATCTTCACTCCTCTAAGAACATTTAACAGAATAGTCTGACTAGATCAGGGCTCGGCAACCTTTAACAACCAAAGAGCAATTTGGACCCAGTTTCCACAAAAAATAAACATCTAAAATGAAGATAACTGTGTATATTGTGTTTAATGGGCAAACCAGCTTTTAAGCCATTGTGACACTTATTTTTAAATCACATTTTAAAAAATAATAAATATTTCATTTAATATTTGAAAGATCTTCATTTAGAACTAAAAATAAAAAAATAACACAAATATAAAATACATTTTCAATTAAATACTTATAGTCGTTTTTTCCAAACCATGCAGAGCTGCAGGATAAGGATGAAACGCGGAGTTGCCGACCTCTGAAATAGACACTATCGCAGCCTGTGATCATACTTGATTTATGCATATGAATTATTTGTAGATTAAGGTTTAGTTTTTGGGTTGAAGTTCATCTTTATTTAATAGATATTCTCTTGAAAGTTTAAATGACAGTGAGCCACTACCAAACTTCAACAGCGGACTCTCAAAAGAAAGTGTAACCATGTCAAATTTCATTTGACATTCTGCTATCTTCACAAAGCAGTTTGATTTCTGATCAGTGAAAAAAACAAAAAACAACAAGACTGTTTGTATACTTACGGCCTGTGTGCTTTGTGTTTTTTGATATTGCAGGCAGTCTGCTCAGGATTACTGCTTTCCCTACCTGCTGAATAATATTAAACAATAAAAAAATAAATAGACTTATTCCTACATTTCAATTTCAGTTTTTCCTGTGTCTGTTCTTCAGACAGGCCCATAAAACTGGCATGTTGTGCATATCGATTAGAACTTAATCCAAATATATCTGCAGAGATTGAGACTAATGGAGTGCAGAAACATGGTAGGAAAGACAATGCTGACTCACTTTTTTCACAGCACCAAATGATTATAAGTAGACTAAGCAGCACCAGCCCCCCCTCCTGAGTGCTCCTGCTGTGGTAGCACAGCATTCGAAACAGGTTCTGAACTTTCTGGAATGAGTTCACATACTGCAGTTTCATAAAGACAGATCCTGCTCGTTCAGAAGGCACATTTAATCCTTGACAGTAAATGCTGTAAAGTGTTGACTTTACAGGCCACTGATGAGTTCAACTCATACTTGCCAAAGCTCCCGATAGCTTAATCCTGCAGTTGGTCCCATTGAATAGTTCACAGGTAGAGGCCCAAGATCAGACCATGCACTTTACTCAGGAGGAGGATGGAGAAGTTTCAGATGCGCTGAGAGTTTGGGAATGGATCAATACGTCCTCTGTACCAGAACTTTACTCCACCCTGCAGACTGATCTCCACTAGATTATCTACTGTTATATTCTTCTGACTCCACACTGCTGCTATATCTGCAGTCTCGTCTGATCCGAGGAGGGTCGGTTCGAAGTTACATGGCAGCAGAACATCAGACTGCAGCTCAGTGCTGATGTTGAGGGTGTTTATGAGTTCATTTCTGCATCCATTTCACCTGTAATGGAAAAGTATGTGAAAAAGATATACATATGAAAACCTATCTTTATGTAAGTAAAAGCAGCAAAATGCATTTCATTTTATGATTCGACGTCCAGTCATCCAGTCTGAACTGTATAATCTATTAAATTGGTTGTTTAAGATTTAATTCTAAATTCTTAGAAGAATAGTTTGGCCTGATTTTTGTTTCTCTCTGATTTTGTTTCTTATGGCAGAGACATCAGGCTGCAGCTCAGTGCTGACGTTGATGCTGCTAGTAATGTTATACATTGTTTTCCAACCCGCGACTGCAGGGTAGAGGTATGAAACATAAAGCTTCAACTATAAATTCAACTACAACTTCTTTATGATAATGAAGAATATTCATAAACCCAACCCACATCTAAACCCATAGAAGAGTTGCTGCTCACCACTGACGCAGGGTAAAGCTAGGTGTATCCACACAGTTAAGAACTTGAAGCAGGTCAAGGTCATTTCTGCATCTGTTACTTCTAGACTGATGCAGCTGCCTTTTGTGTAATGTACTTCTTTCCTCTCAGACACTTCCTGAAGTTCTTGCAGGGTAAATGAAGAGCACTGCTTTGATGATTTTTCTAAGGTGAATACTTGCTTCTTTTTAACGTGCAGTTACTGTTTGAGTGCTTAAACTAAATATGATGGCATAAAAAAAAATAAAATGTGGTCTGTGCAATATTGGGCATATTGTGATCATTAAACTGAACAAATGAGCAGAAGCATATTCTAAAATATGCAGAAATATTCAAACATGTTTAATCTTTAGAACTCTAGGCCAATCTTGTGGGATGTTTTGTAGTTTGACTTACTTTTATTCGCCAAAAATATCAAATGTATTTATTGGAGACAGTCACACATACCAGATATTGTTATTTCCAGACTACTCCAAAGGTATGTCTCATATGTACATATGAGATGTAAAAACAACAACATTTAAATACTTTTATGGAACTGGACCATGTTTTTGTTCAAATATTTACTTTTAAAGCACATCTCCAGAAATGCTGTTGGAAATCCTGTTTTGAGCAGATAATGGAAGAATTCTTTTTATTTGTCATTTATTTATTTGTAATGATTCAATTGACAGAGCATATTAATAATTAATAAGAAATACTTAACAGTGGTCAAAATAAAATAAAAGCAACCTAAATGTACTTTTTTTTTGATTATGTCTGAAAAAAAAAAAAGAACAGACCATCCTCCTTCTCACTTTTGTCTGTGCAATGTCTGGTTCTGTGATGTGATGATTAGCCTTGCTAGTAGTCAGTCTACGTCTGGAGTTGAGCATGTACACATGGAAAGGCAGTAAACATGCACTGTTAGGGTTCTTTGAGTATTTAAAGTGGGATTTATTTCACCTGGGAAACAAATAAGAGTGTTAG